>JAOBRH010613556.1:4642-15596 GCA_027575125.1 Umimayanthus parasiticus | reverse complement strand
GTACTCGTAGTCAAACTCGTACTCGTAGTCAAATCTAAAGGTCTCTAGATGTCGTACTCGAAGTCAGCCTTGCACTCGTAGTCAAATCAAAGATCTCTATTAACTAAATGTAAAAGAACGTTTTTTCAGCGTAATTCAGAATAACACAATAATATATACGTCCCCTATTTCTAATGCCTTCATATAACAAGGACTTAGCAGTACTTTCCCAAAGTTGGAATAGAGCCTTAAAAGTTCTACACTCTTCGAAGATGCAAAATTAAAGCTTACTTTTGGTCGAGAAGTTGAGGAGCGTTTTACTGACAGTCAAAGTTCTGCGTTCTTCGAACTGACGTTCAAAATCTTGTAACTAGATTGTACATTGTATCTAAACCATCTTTAACTTTGTTACAAGGAAAGTAAGGTATAGAATAGCAGTGAGGAAAAATGGGAAAAAATTTAACCGAACAAAGGTTTGGTTTACTTATTCCATCATCGACTAAGCGCTTGAAGTTTTCATTTAACATCACAGTCTTCGTCAATGGTTATGTAATATTAAAACAGGGTTGCAAACTACAGAAAAACTCTTCATTTGTTTGTTTTGTGAGTCCACAGACTGATTTATTGGAGGTTATTGATTTTAAAATTTTCACCTTGATCCCCGGCGTGTAAAAGTCTCAGCGATTCAGCAGTGAACGGATTCATCCCGCACATAAGAGCCTGCCTACAATGCATTGCGGCCTTCGTAGCGGCAGTTTGCTTTATCTCTGCCGAAAAAGAAAAACAAAGAATAGAAAAAAGTAACTACCGTTCTGTTATGCATTATGACTCAATAACACACTGCTTATACGGAGGTGCAGCATTCCAGCAGGATTATTTCGGAATTTAAAAAAATAGAGAAATTTAAAAAGTTTAAGAAATTCAATTTTGAAAAAAACGGCATGTTTTGCAATCAGATTTAAAGAAAAAAATAAACCGTCTTGGCACAAATAAATGCCGGGTGAACCTGTAAAGCTTACACTGTTGCGATCTGTATGATTACGTTTAACTAACCTCACATAAAACTTGTTTTGGCAAATAGAACTAATTATGGAAGCTATGCGAGTTTATGAACTAGAAAACTGGTTGCACCATGCATCGAAATGACAATTTTCAAGCTGTTTTATATCACTTTTTGTACAATTTTTGTACTGATGCTGAGAAATAGATCACTATTTTTTCTGGATTTCCCGTGTTTAAGCGTGGGAACTGAACAAAGCTTTAAGCACAGTTAAAGATAGAGCCTAGAACAAATATTCAAGACATGCAGTATTCCCTTTATGCTGAGCTTCTGACTTTTAAATGCTTACAATAATATATTGAAATAAAACTAGAAGACAAAGGTACTAAGATACGCCTTTAAAAACTACAGCACAAGAATATCACGCGATGAAAGTCCAGCTTATATTTCGAATCGTTTTGCCACGAAAAGGAAGGTCAAAAGATCGCTATAAACATGTAGACGAGAAACAGTTTAGGAGTATGAAGGACTATTTGAAAAATGCAAGGAACCCGTGTAGTTTGCAGTAGAGGTTAGGGATAAATACTTATATTGTTACTATCATTGCACACAACATGTGTTGGAAGGTTATTTTAGTTCCCTTGCCTTAGGCGTGAGCTAATGTTTTCGCAATCTAAAATACTCTACTCTTTGAGAACTACTGCCCCATTGTAATAAAAGATTTGTTTTCCTGAGACAAGAACAAAACCAGGCTTTTTTCGCATGCGTAAATAAAACGCTCTTCATTCTCGAAATACGTAGCAGCAGGCAAAATATATCAAAAGTATGCTTTCAGTGGCGTTCGTAACCGCAGAGTATTAGTTCTTTGCCATTCGCAAACCAATGTGTCAAAATTGAGGATGTATAATAGAAATTTTACACCCATTTGGTACAAGATTATTTGGTCAGCTTGTCCATTATATGGCTCTACTTTTCAATAGAGAGTGATTTCAGGCCAGTTGTGGACAGATGCGGCTTACAGACTCTAACAGCTCCTCGCATGCTTTAACTACACACTGAAAACACTGGGCCGATTGATTTGATTTGATTTGAAAAGAAAGAAAAAAACAAAACAAAACCAAACATCTATCAGTGATCTATTAAAACGGCTGGACACAAAAGAACAAAACTAGCATACAACTTAGCAAAGATTTCTGTTTTAGAATCAGTCGCAGGAATGTTTCTCTACATCTGATACAGATAACATTGCATTAACGATTCCATTTTCTTTAAAACTTATGAGGTATTATTGCTAATAAAGTACTTGTCCGACTATCACTCCTTGAGGGCTCAGCGTATATCGTGCATATCTAAATACTTAACTCTATCTAAGTACTCAGATTTCAGCTCAAAATTCTGAGTTGAACACAAACCGATAGCTACGAGACTACGAAGCTTTGAGCTAAGGAAGACAATTATAAAGCCCTGTTCAAATTTGCAACGTTATGGGCCCTTAAAGAGAAATTCAAACTCTACTGAACTATTATATTTTGCTTGTGTTCTATGCTTGGACTACTAAACAATGACTCCAACTTTTGCCACGCGCTTGTGTTTACATAGATATTCCGACCCTGATGGTTTGCGCTATACACAATGGCGAGGTATTATCTTTGTGTATCTACTCAAAACAAGCGACCCGCGAGCACTAAATTGTACTTATTTCAAACCATCTCTAATCTAGTTAACACGGCGCTTCAACTCAGTATTTTTTCTTATCAAATTCTTTGATCAAGAAATCTTGAGATATCTTGTGATGGTCTCCAAATATTGAGCGCGCGGACTGAGTGCACGGCTTGAATGTTAAGATATCTTTTGCTTCCTTTCTGTTGAGATCACGGCTCATTGTTTTGTTGGATAATAGTGAGAAGTTACAGCCTAAAAGCATATCACGATTTCAGTGTTATAATGAAATGAAAACGCATTGAAATGGACCCACTGGTCACCTGCCGTGCGTAATTTCTCGTATCCCATAAAAACATCTAACCGCTGATTTCGCACAAAATTCAAAACTTTGAAAGTAAAGGATTATTTTTTTAAAAATCAAAATTGCATCTTAAAACTCAGAATAAAATCCAGGCAGTCGAGATGTAGTATAAGGAAATGGATTGATTCCTTTGAGATTCATCGTGAGCGCGGCTTATTTTTCCACCTGTGTGATCAAACCATATGTTGGTCGGGCTGGTAGCGAATCATGAAATCAGCCTCGATTAGCACTTAAAACAATTTACTGTTTTCTTAATCTTCCTAAGGTATCACATCAGCTTTTCATTAAGCTTCATTTTATTTACTCATTTCGCTGCAAACGATAATTCTTTGAAGGCCAGTATGAGTTTTGTATGATGTAAATAAGCTTTAATTGCGAACTCCCTTGAAACCACAGCCCCCCAAAACATACACGCTGATTTGTTCATCGCGAAAAATGAAAAAAGAAATTGAGGTTTTTTCTTTTATTGTAAAGATTAATTGAAACTAATTGATGTCTTCGAAATTCAACGTACTTAGGGAATAACATATATCTATATATAAAGGTCTTGAAATATTACTAGATGAGTGAATCTGTGGCAGTTTCCATAAGTTAGAAATAATTTTAGGTTTTCAAAGTTGTGCGGGATGTTAACGACTAATACAGAATGTTAAGAAATATGCTTAACTAGAGCTAAAAGATTCAGAACTTGTTTTTGCTCCGTATAAGATGCGAAAGTCGCTTGAGAAGTGTCTTTCTACCAAGTGAAATTTAACGTTTTGGATTTGCGTGTAAACAGATCAGAACGAAATTAAATTTTAATTTTTCTCAAATGAAGTTGAAATCTGTATGAAATACAAATATCCGGAACTGAGACTGGAAAACACTGCTTAGAGAATTGAGACAGGAATTTACTAAGCGTGAAACTTAAATAGAAACAAAAATACTAAGCCCGCCCATGCAAAGTGTTACAACTTATCGGAAATTGAATGAAATAAAACGACCATAATTACCTAAGGGAGTCTAATTATTTCTTAATGTACGATTGAATTTGAATAACCTTTGATATTATTTCTCAATAACGACAGAGTCTGAAACTATTAATTTTCAAAGAGGAGAAGAGAAGGTGAAAATAGCCCTTCAAATTGGTCTCAAAGAAATTCATCGATGGGGCTAAATGTTCTACCACTAGAGAAAAAATCACAAGTATTTTGTTTCTTACCAAAGCGGTTCATCTTTACGTCCAGACACTTTTTAAAGCGGCAGGCTTGGCATTGATTTCGCCTTTTCTTGTCCACGATACAGTTCCCGTTTCCTTTGCATGTATAAACCATATCACGGCGCACACTTCTCATGAAGAAACCCGAACAACCATCGCAAGTATACACGCCGTAGTGTCGACCCGAAGAAATATCTCCGCAAACTTTACACAGAATCTCTGGTTTTCTCTCCTGGTCTAGCTTCTTTGGGGAAGAACTCTCTCTCTCAGTGATAGTGCAGCTTTTTTCTTCCTCTGTAAAGTTTAACAAAAGCCAAAACGTTTTTGCAATTTTATTACATAAATACAAAAATTTCTAGAATTTTCTTTAGCGCCATTTTTGCGTTATCTAATTTTCTCGGCTGTAACTTTTACATTTATTCAATTGCCGTCAAATACTTCTACACTGAAAGAAAAATATACTTATTTCGTATTTAAGAGCACAAATTTTATAACTTTCCTTAATTCTGTTGAATTCAAAGCGGAAGAACCGATAAACATACAAATGCAGAGAGATAGCTACAATTTGAAGGCAGAGCACATGAATGTTGTGATATCATAGAGCAGGTTAATGGGGCATTAATTGAAAATAAAACGTTTTAAGAACACTGAAATGTGTATTTTGCGCGGAGGGTCTTGAATTGAAAAATGTTGCCCAGTGCTTTGGGATTTCAAACAACATCCAAATGACTTACCCATTTTTTCAACTTTAGTGAATGTGTCGGTAAACGTTTGGTAAGCTTGTTGAAGCGATATGTTGAAGTCCGGTGTCACAGCTCACGCGTTTTGTAGTCTTGCTATTGCGAAAAGCCTTTTAGAGTCCTGCCTGTCTACGACCCTGCACTTTTGACTCGCCCAGCTGCTTCGGTAATCACGTGACATTGGAGCTATTCCATTGGCTGACTCAGATAATTAAAACTGCGTTCCCAAATGAAGGCCATACAGCGTCTAGGGGTTTGGATGTAATTCAATCTTCCCATCAATGACTTTTGTTTTGGCGGTAAATTGTTTTCACAGCTTTTTTGCACTTGCATTCGCGAGCAAAACAATTAGCTGCCTGTTTCTTTGAAATGTTGATTTTATGCATATAGACGCGAACATAATATGTGGGACACGTGTTAGCAACGGAGTTCGGCTAGGAGGAATTCCCTCCTAGTTTCTGTTTAGGGATTGTTTCTCCCCTTCTGAATATCCCAACGAGTTGTGAAGTTTTACTCGATGTGCCCTCTCTCCGACTATTGTGCGAGTTTAATTACAGTATCGACGTATTGAGAACATACTTGTTTTCTGACAAACGTCTAATATTGCGGCATGAAATTTAATTATCGACATTTCTTATGTACTTAGGATAATGAACGCCAGTAGTCATAATTTGTGGCACGCGTATAGTATTTTGGCTTAAATGAAAACTCAATTCGCGCCAACTTCCCTGGAACAAACCAAATAAAAGCATGTTTAAAAATATTACTTAGAAATCCCCAGGATACTTTCCACCAAAAGCAATATTCAGAGATGAAAAATTAATAGATCTCATAACGCTGGGAATCTATTGCCGAACTCGAAACAAATCAAAGCTTTTCTTTGGTTCACCTGTTCGGCGAAAGCTACGTTGGGCATCAAGTCGAGATTAAGTAATGATACAGCACAAGTTTTTGGCACTGTGCTTTGAGGTTATCCTTAATTGTTTTTTTAGTAGGTGTTTCTAGTAGGTGTTTCTGTCACTAAAAGTTAGAAGTCCAATAAAAGCGAGCAAAAACAGCTCCAAGCGATGCGTTTTCCTGGAGTTTCGCTGGAGCTCCCCAAGCTAATTTGGTCACACTGTAACACTCAACCAAAACGACTAAATTCAATGATAAGATTTTGTAAGGTGTCAACTTGTTTACTTTGCGCCCCATCGGTTTCAACTTCGTTTATATTATAAAATTTAGGCTATGATATTCCGCGGTGCGTGAATCAGTATCTGTAAAGTTGCGTGGAATTCCGTCGCTACAAAAATCCGCTGAAATAATGAATTAATTTTACCGTCGTATCTTTTGTCGGCAAATTGTTTTTCTTGGGCGATTTTTGACTGATTTTATTCCTTTGACGGTGGCCGAAGAAAATTCTAACCTTGATGTTTTCGATGTGGTAGCGAATTGATTAGGAGTTCGATTTCAAAGGAAAGAGATACATTTGTAGCAATTAGCCGGTGCTGTCATAGTAGAAATTAAATTTGTATCAATACATACTTGATAGGAAGAAAAGAGATGTCAAATTGGACATGATATGTGTGCAAATCATTTCACATTATCCAAGAGCGGAACCAGATGTTGCAGAGATCATTTGTTACCCCCAAAGTATATTCAAAACGTCGGGAACTGATATTATTTTATTTATCTTTCTTATTTTGAGACTGCCTAATTTAAAGACATTCTAACTATTGTGTTTTGAAACCTGACTGAGAAGAAAAGAAGAAAAGCGGCAGTTCCCTAATACTTTTTTAATAAAGCCATTTGAGAAATGCTGTCACTTGAATGATAAATAAAATTTATCTACTATTTTGATTTATGTCCATGCACGGTCTATCCAGATATCTTTTTAAGAGTGTGGTAAAAGATAATCACTATGTGCAGTTTAGATGAAGTTTTGTCTTATCGTGCATGTAATCCTTCACTAAAGTGCACTAAGTGGTTGAGCGATTACTTTGGTAAATTTCAATATCTTCTGGCTTAACCTGTCACTAGGTTTATACAAGTTATCTAGATTCCAATTTTCTAATCACTAAAAACAAGATACAGGTTCTAGGTTCACATTTTTTTCTGTCTTCCAAAAATTAATTTAAAAGATACCTTCACGCTGAGATGTTATTCAACTTTTAAAATGAACAAGAAGGCTTTTAACAATGCTCAAACATAACAACCGCGGAGCTTCACAAAAAATGAGTTTTAGCGGAAAGCCAAAATTTTGCATGATCATTACCGTCACATAAAACGGAGAAATAGTTTGCTTTGTCTTGGCGAATACGATTTGAAAGAGGGGGATAGAAGCCATAAAATAAGATAAAAGAAGAAAAGCTTAAAAAGAGATATAATTAGAAGTGAAGTGTCAAAACAGGGTGATTGTTTCGGGTATTTAGGAATTAATAGTTTAGTTTCTTTTATGCCCTTTGTGTTGAATGTTATTTTGTCTCTCTGCAAGTTTTATGCGATGGCTTTTCGTTTGTCATGGTTTTTAAGCATTAGCAAAAGGCTTTGTATAACGCGAAATACAAATCAATTAAGGGTTGAAAACTAATTTGATTGTTTTCTTTCAGCGATGTCTATTAACCATGCATATATGCCAGTAAGCATGGTTTGGTGTTTTCTGGCTTATCATTGTTTAACTTTAACCAAACCGTTAACTCTCGCGCGCTCCATTCCACTCTGCACGTAAAGATCAAATGTTGGCTGAGAAGCCATATCTGATAAAATACTGCGTCCCAAAGCCTTTACTGAAACAAGACGAAGCACAGAAAGCCATAGAAGAAAGCAAAAGACAATTTAAAGTAACACAACAGATCCGTTTTGTTTTAGGTTCAAGTTGCTATGGAAAGTAATCATTTCGGCTTTTGATGCAATCACTTTTCTCTTGTATCCATCCATAGACGGAGTACTTCAGTTGTAATCCTTGCTTTCTCTTAAAGAGAACTAACAATAACAAACCACATGGACATAATTCACAAGAAACAGACTCCTTTTTAGCTTTTAATCCACCATATTCATGGAAAAGCCGTTGGTACGTGAAGGCGTAAAATGCACGAACAGTTAAAACCGTTTATTGCTATCGTAAAAATACAAATGAACAATTAAAAAGGAGCAGCTGATAATGTATATTCTATAGCGCAATATTTTTGCCCTTCTTTAGTTGCCAAGGACAGTAATGCAAGTACACTTTCATTCAACAGCCAATATGTTTGTGCCTTTATCGGCTTTTTCAGTTGATGGAAGATTGAGGTTTCTATTTCATCGCGGGTTCTTCAGCCTGACATGATAAGGACTCAACTCAAGATGCTTTGCATATAATGAAGAAAACTTGTTTTGTTAAGGCTACCTTTTTGCAAACCAACTCGCCGAATGATATACCATGCAAACAAAATGAATATGATATTATTGTAAGAACAACGAAGATACTTATGAGTTGATTGAAAAGGTGCCTTAATTAATCAGTTTTTGCGAAACCCTTAGAAAACACGTATATGCATGGTTTCGCCTGCTGCTATCGTTCGCATCAAGACGAGAACATTTTTGGCTGCTAAAACCCATCAATTAAATTTCTAATTATTTTAATAGAAGAATGAAATGGCAGAGTGATTCTAGTGTGTGTTTGTTTGGTAAGATTTGACCTTTTTTCGAATTGTAAACGATCCTGTATTTTTTCAATTTTTACTTACAAAATTACAAAAAAATCATTGAATAGCACTGGAAAGCGAGCAGCATTTTCAAGGTAACACCGAATATTAACTGGTTTTTGTTATTCAAATTGTTTCAAATCACCGGTGTATTTAAGTTTTGACGGAGGGTCCAAATTTGTGGCCGCAAAGCTAACTTATATTTCCGTGTTTGAGCAGTTGGGTAAAGAAATAATATCCAACATTTGAATACAGAAAAGGTTAGAGTTTTGCTATTGAGTTATATTGTCAAACCTCGTTGCGCCCTTGCGAATTCAAAGTGTACACAATTTAGTGAAATACAGCAAATTTCATTTATATTTCCAAGGCTCTTGGCGAAAAGATAATTATAGGCACCGTTCATTTTTGCTTCTCAATTAAGTGTGTTGACTTTTAGTTATGACATCTTGCATTCAGCTGTCTGGATCGAGTAGCAAAGCAGATATTGTTAAATCACCGTTTCACTTTGATGAAAGATCAAATTAAAAATATTAGAATCTTAGGGTGAATGATGAATCTCTTGATACTTTGCCAAGATACTTTCGAAGCAAATGTATATACTTACGTTGTTTTAAATTTGTACAAACATGTTTTGATTAATATATAAGTCGTTTAAAAGGAATTACAAGGAATTACAAGCCAAAATTAGATGTGCTTAGACAAAATGAAAACTTTGTTCTTCTGCTCGGAAATGAGATAACATTGTGCGAATGATGGCCTTTTATATCATGTTCGAGTGATCTTCTTTCCCAATTAGAGTTTGAATTTTACACCGAAAACATTAAGAGTTCTGCTATGAATTTCACATTTATTCTGAAGCTTTGGCAATAGCTCAAAACTTCCTGCAAGTATAATATTGTTAGCCAATGGCAAATCGACTTGCTCAGAGATAGATTAAAATTTCTGTCTTAATGATACAAACTTCCTCATGTCGTCAAGAATGTTAGTTCTCGACAAACAACCACAGAATGAATTAGATGTTCTCAGTCTTACAATGTCAGTTGGTCGGTACACACTGACATAACATCCTTATCAAATGCTGGGTCCGTTGACAGGAATTAAACTCAAAAATATTAATAATCACAACAGAATTGTTGCCGTAAAACGTGATCAAAGACAAGTCCATACTTCTTTCTCTTTTCCTTGACATTTCAAGTTTTTCAAACTCAGTAACAAACAAACTCTCTCTCTCTCTGAAACTTAGCTTTTGCCAAATAAGTGGAAGATAATTCTATGGTCTCCACGGTAAAAAAGCAGATGTATTGAAATTAATAACAACAGTTTACAAATAGGATTAGAAACACAAACACCTATTAAGATTTTCTAGGAAAATTTCAGAATTTAAATGCAAAACGGTATTTCAACCTAAATGTTTTTCTTTTAAGGCAGTTTTTACAAAACGTGGGTAGTGAATAAATCAGAATTATTAACACCAGCAAGGGCCTTTTGTTTGGGTTTTTAGGCTCAAAAGCGAATAAAACAGCAACCTGCAAATTCAATCAAGTTATTTTTGTAATAGTCCAAGATCACAGCGTGCGTATCCTTGGGGCGATTATTGTTTAGTTAAGATTAAATCGCATCCAGCTAGTTTGCCTTAATCTCCAACTAAGAATTACACAATGACTCGGCCCAGCAAGAAAATGCACAGTCAGTCGGGATAATATCTAAGAAATACCGCTTTTTCATTTAGCGGTACTAACGAATACCTGTTAGAACTTGTGTACTACAAAGAAGTTTAAATCTTAGTCATTAGCGTTGTTTGTGCGGTCTTGTATCGGTTTGGTTTCATTAACGATTTAACATTTTCAACGGCGATCAGAAAACGGTCTTGAGACAAGAACTTATATTTCAGTGGCATGTCAGGACCTCCATTCTTGTCAATAGCTATTGTGTATGCAATCGAATAGTAATTTGATTAAAAGACGTGTTATGGCACAGGAGACAATCGAGATGTAAATCAGGTTTCCAGGAAAGCCGTTTACTCCAAGAACAGGAAGTCCTTCTGTCTCTCTCTGTCCGACTCTCTCTCTCTCTCTGACTGTCTGTCTGTCGCTCTCTGTCTGTCTGTCTGTTTTTCTCTCTGTCTGCAACAAACAATACTTGAATGAATATTAGTTATAACCTAATTGCTTTTAAACAAGTGTTTTGGTTTTTTAAGTCTTGATTTGTCGTTTCAACTGCAGACTATGTTTTAAAAAACTTGTAGTAAGACTAATAAGACAACATTTACAAGTATTTTGTTGTATGCTTCGCTTCTCTCTCTCTGTGTCTCTCTGTGCCTGTCTGTCTGTCTGTCTCTCTCTCTCTCTC
>JAOBRH010612445.1:0-15599 GCA_027575125.1 Umimayanthus parasiticus | reverse complement strand
AGTTTTATCTTTTTAAGGGATTTTGCTTGAACAACCCCAAAAAATACTAAATCGCCGATTGCAACCCCTAAAAAATACGACGATCATCCCTATCATCCGAATATAGGGAGTACCCCCCCGGGCAAAAAGGCTGAGGAGTTTGCCAAAATGACAAGAAAAGGATAATAATCTGCCAAAACTATTTAGCTTATCTGGTTCTTTTATCGAACTTTTGATCTTTTGAATTTAAAAACGTAATCAAGTAAAGAGTAGACCATCTGGATTTTCGAACAAATTGAAGGCCGAATGCAACGTTCAACTTTCAGATCTGCCTGCTGGTCACTAATTTAGCGCCGCAGGATTTTTCCCGCGGTTTGACGCTTCACTTGTTGTTTGGTAAACGCTTTTGTTTGGCACTGTCAAAGCACGTGTCAAAGTAGAATTATATCTGTAATTTGCATTGGCGCACCCATCTGATTGGCTGTGTGATCGAACTTATACAAAGGTATTCAAATTTTGGGGAGATTTTTTCAATTGGCCACTATTCATGGCTCAAAACATTTCACAATCGCAAGTGCACAGGGTTATGTTTGCAGTTATCTCTGGTTTTGTACATTTTTACCGAAGTTATCATTGGAAACGCACTTCTGATAATATTTATGAAACTTTATACAAGGTTGGAGACGCAAAAAGGGCAATAAAAATATGAAAACCGAGATCACGTGGCTTGTTTCAGCCAATCAGCAAAGTGACAGATCAGTCATAGCATCGACATATGTCAAGGTCACGTGATCTTGTTTCACCGGTGGCACGTGGCCTTGGCTTTGGACCTCAGCGCTGACACGGCTCCTTGCTACAAGATTTTGGAGTACTGTATTTTGGTTACTACGTGATTTTTTTCCTCATTTTTTAAAATTGTGCATAAGTAAAGCTACTTGAGTTGTTTGCTGATTGTACTTTGCCTCCTCAAATCCACGCTCATGGAAATATTTTTTTCTCTAGGCTGAGAGGCGGCATCTTGCACTGGTCAGTGCAGTGGAGAGGGAACAGTGCAGTGAATGGAGTAAAAGGTTGTAAGCTTGTAAGTAAGCCGCTTGGGGCCGCTTGGCACCGTACCAGGTTGTTGTGTCGGCTTTGTATTTCTGGGTCGTAACGCTGAGGCATTCATTCTGGAGTTACAAAATCCAAGTGCTGAGTATTTTGGGGCCTCTTCAAGGTACTACGGATACTCCAATAGCATATTTTAAATTCTTGGTGAGGCGACCCAAGGACTCCGTTACCGAACAGTAACGGCGAATTATAAGGTTTAAGTGGTAAGAAATGGAACATTAAATTTTGAAAATCATTTTGCTTTCAAGGTATTTAGTTTAATTTCGAGTTTCTGTTGTGTTTTTGGTCCCTGAAAACAGAGTAGACTCGCAAGACGTTGCGTGCAAGCGTGGAGCTCTCTCGTGTACGTGGATGTGGCTTGCAAATATAAAGGGCTCGAGTTCGTAACTAATTGCGATACCTCCCTTCATTTGCTTCAGATTCGCAGAGGGAAGTTACATCTCCTGTAGCGAAACGACTTGTTTTAAACATTTATGTTCTACCAGGACAATTAATCTTTGATTTACAATGCCGTAACAGTGAGTGACTCTTTGCTTTCAATGCTTCTCTTCCAGCCGTTGTCCACGCAAGTAGAGTAGTTTGTAGAAGTAGAAGAAAACGCTTCAATTTTCTCTTATTCCCCGTTAAGGTGAGTTGAACTTGCAGAAACGGACATTGATAATATTTCGTGTATTAAAGTTTCTTTTGACATCACAGTTAACTCTGCAAGGATGCTTTAGCAAAAGGATAGTCTTTGATCTCGAGTTGAGTAGATTCGTTTTGCATCGATGCTCACCCCTGGGAAAGCCACTAGTTGAATATATATCTTCTAAAAACCTCAAGATGAACTTAAGTTTCCAGACTATTCGCTGATGCTGTTGTTTTGTTAATAATTTTTTGTTTTGTTTACATATTTCGGAGTCATTTATGTGACGAGAATTAACTTTGGAACCGATTCAAAGGTTTAGGGTTTCGACAGGCTTGTAGGAAAGTTGTCAGAAAAAGCTGCCTCATACATATATAAGCACAGATCTTGAGTGGCTTGTTTCTGCAACAACGGTTCGTTGGAAGGTTCGTATTCCCAATATTCACAAATTGTTAGAGAGAAGTGTCTTGTAAAAAATTGTTACTGTTTAAAGTGGAATTTGCTCGAAAACTTCCTGTTCTGTCCCGACCCAAAAATAATGCAATTGAAGGCATTCCTCGGGAGTGGAAGCGAACGTTCAGTTGCACGTGCGTTATTGCTTTACCGTCCTGTTGCCAAAGGAGGATATAAATTGATTACTATTGACACTCCAGCGAGCAAGCTTAAAAGTACAACTAGTCTATTCCCCCTTTAGCCTGTACACTTTTCTAGTTTTGCGTGAATGCTGCCTTCACTACTCCCCAGGCAATGTTGAACATAATGTCACATTGATGAACAGACAACGGAAGTCATGTTCGTGTTGATTTATGCAATGTACATTTCACATCTTGTAAGTTGTCCATTTCTCGAACAGTTCTGGTCAGTGCGACGTCACATAAGTGTTGATTTCGTCGACAAACTTGACCTGGGCTAAATATTTTGTGTTTTGCCATGTGTTCTTTTGCCAGTTCTGAGGTATTGTTCAATTGTGATTGACAGTTTGTTGTTTACTGTTGCAAGTTCAAACTAGATCAAGTTTATTCAAAACCATAATTCCATGAAGTTAGCAGCAACACAAGTTTATTGAAAGAGAAATAAGAGAGACATACCAACCAAATGGATGATACTGGATGGTTATGATCATGAAGCAGCAGAACTTTATCAGAATTTTTTTTTGCTGCATGGGTTTTGCTTGTAAGAAATGAACATTAATCCAGAACATTTTGGTCACACAATCTCAAGTGGCTTTCGAGCGAATTGAAGTTATGACTTGCCATATAAAAAAGGATCTGATCTGGAACATTGGTGGGATCGTTTCTTTTTATTGGTTGTCTACTCTGATAAACCAGCTTTGGAAACTTCCAAAAATGACATTTAAATCTTCACTACAAGGGTTTTGACACTGTAATTGCAAAATGCATTTGACGTCTGGCCGTTATACAGTTTATGATATTTTTTCATAATAACCTAGAGCAATTTAAATTGTGTAATGGACTTATTTTGATGATATCGTGATTATAAATAGTAGTTTGAACTCTGTGCGATGCTTGTCTTTGTGATCAAGTTTAAAGTTTAGCTTCCTTTCATGCTCAAATATGCCCTAAATGTATATAAACACAAATGTGTATTTCAACTCTGTGACACATTTGTTCTGTGGTACAAGGCTGCTTTTAACTACTGGCTGCTAATGTCAAACTTTGAAGTTGTAATTTTGGTCCACCACACCATGATGGTGTTTTTGTTTATAAATCTGATAATGTACAATTTAAACAAACTGGCAACTTTTGTTTTTGTTTAGAGTATTGTGTAACATGTCACACTTTAACAAGTGATGCATCAAATATCATTTCCACTTGTGTTTGCAGGTTCACCTTATCATCAGACACAATGGATTTACATGATGACGCTCCGGGGTAAGGGTCACGCACATATCTATAAATGTCAATTAAAAACGTCTAAGAATAAACACTTGTTTAGCTTTGCAGTAGGGTCGATACCAGACTGTCTGTTACATATTTGCATTTATTCAAGCCAAAACAGTCTAAAGGCTGCCAACTTTAAAAAGATCATTTTAGATAATAGATACTGCATGTCTGTGTTTATTTTTGTTATACGGATATGCATTAGGTTTTTTTGGATGTGACGTCTGCCGCATTCTTGAAAAAGTGCCAGACAGAAGATGGACCACAAACTTTAGTGTAGTATTAAATGCTGCGAGTGTTATCAAAGTTTTAAATTTGTCAGAGTTGTTGCCAATCCATTGTGGCAATTTCAGTACAGCAACAGTAGGTTCAAGTATATTGGTTTGGATTATTTTTGCCAAAAGTCGAAAAGTACAATTGATTGACCATTTTTTGTGTTAGTTTAGATCTTTGAAACAGCCTATAGTTGGTATTAACAAAGAAAACCAGAGAGAAAGAGTTGAGATAATGTAGAACCAGCTTTTTGCTTTCTTATGATGCTGATATTAACACATTTCCTTGTGTGTGAATAAGCAAGCAAATACCAGCAAGTTCAGGTTGACTACTATTAATATCATACTGAAAGTGAGGATGTTTTCGGTATCTATAGTAAATTGTATGTCCTTTAGCTGAACTGCAAGACTATAATAATTATTGTTAATTAAAACTATTTGAGTATTTTGTAGTTATTGTGCATGATAATTTCTTATCAACGGCCGTAGTTTACTTAATAATTAAGTTGTTTTATAACGTTTTTCTTTCATCTCAAAACATTTTTGTAGACAGCTGTTACATACCAGCTGATATGTACTGTTTGTATAAATCAAAGATTATATCTAAATTGTGCCCTTTTAGAGTCATCACGTTGCAAATTTAGGGTTTCGAAACAGGAAGGAATGTGTTCCAGACAAAAGGAAATGGTTTTCAATTTCAACCTTTCTATAAAATCAGTATGTGCTGATCTTTTCCAATTGATCAAGGTTATGCAATCTATGTTTTAAAATAAACTGATCTTTAAGTTTAATTTAATTTCCTAGTGTCTGTTTCCTTGAAGTCACAGATTTTTTTAAAACAACATCAAGACATTATTTTTATGCAAATCTTTTGTCAAATTTTGACCTTGTTTTCTCATCTGGCATGAGAAAGAAATGTTAGGGGAGAGAGCCTTTGGATGACAACTCCAGTCCAAGCGTTCAGTGGAAATTCTATATTTCTTTAGGTGTAGACTAGAGGCCATAGACTAAACCAATTTCGGCAACAAATAGACAACTTAAAGTGCCAGTATTGTTTGACCTACCTAATTATTATTATGTTAGTTTTTGTAGACATAGTAATGGCTGGGTCTAGGGTCACCAGCTGTCACCTCTCTGGTTTTATTGTCTGAAATCAGGAGTTGCTAATTTGGTGTCGGAACCAGGCAGTTATTGCTTTGGATCTGACAAAATAAGACGAGGCTGTATTGTGAACATATTTAACTGACACTTGTGAGGAGTGATTTAATGTTTTGCAATTACGTTAGCATGTTTTAGTTGAGTTGTGAGAGGGTGCTAATGACAGCTTCACCTTGTTAATATGTAATCTGTACAATATTGACCCAGACACCAAGTGATGTTAGCGTGTAGCTTGATTTTTTTCTAATCGTTATAACATAGTTTGTGTGCGTGGCTACAAAAAGCTTGATTGGCTGCTCTTTAGAAATATAAGCTAGGTCTAGCCTGCATCACAGACAGTTGTAAACTTCCGTGTACATAGTCTGAGCAATGGCTCCAATTCACTTGTTCAAATTTTCATGAAAATAAGAAACCATTTCTGATTGGTTACTTTGGATTAGTTTTATATGCACCTTTTGATTGGCCAAAAGTAATGATCATGCTACAGTCACACGCTTATAATATAAACAAGTGCAATTTGATTTTGCACTCTGATGGTGAGGCCGACCTATTGACCTGGTGTTTGAATATTCATGTTGATTATTCCTTTTCAATTCGATGTATGATTCGCCATTTTACTGTAATGCATGCTCGGTTCACCTTGAGAAGACCACTGAGAAAAATCTCTCCGAAAAGGGGACAAAACTGTACAAGAAAACACACTAGAGTCTCGTTAGAGCTACTGAAATTTAAAGACACTTGTACTAGCACAGATCAGGGATGCTATTTTTAGTACACCGTATGTGAAGCTGTGTAGGCCTGTCATCCCACCAAACCACAACACTTGAACCTCGTGGTCTTGCAAACAAAGCATCAGCCACGATGGGCAAGCACTGAAAAATTAGCAATTTCCTGAAGCCGTCGGTAAATTTTCAAAGATGTTATGCCCTCCTAAGAACTCGCACTTGCAAAGATTTCTGCTGTTCTTCAAGGAGATTTTCAATATTGAATTGCCTTGTCACAGCTTTAAACGCTCACTTCCCTGATCTTTCTTCTTCACTTAACGCCATTTTATTTTCAATGAGAAAGCAGGGGAAAAGTTGCGTGGACAGTCACGTGGACAACCGCAGACAATAAGGACGGATGGCACCATGAACACGCCTTCTGGAGCTGTTACGCAGATGGACTATATTGACATTTAAAAATAATTGACATGTCCGGCTGCAGCGCAGGCTAGTTAGGTCGTGATTCAGACTCTTGATAAATACAGAGATTGATGTTTTCTCATTTGATGTTTTATCGGAAAAAGTAGAGTTTATTACGCCCCATTATATGACAAACCATTTTTCTGATTTGGTGTCTCAAGTATGTACTTTTAATATTTATCATTGTAATGAAGTTGGAAGATATAGTTTTTTAAAAATTATTTCATTATAGTATTATACGGGGTTGCCATGGTCCTTGAAAATCCTGGAAAGTCCTGGAGTTGACAAAAGAAAATTCCAGGTCTTGGAAAATACGGAAAATCAAAATGAGCTGTTTGTCCAGGGTTCGATTCCATGCAGGTCCGCAGGCCCGAGGCCAGCGAGATCTGTGACGAACCACTTTATTTTGCTAGCCACAGGCTTGCAGGCCACTGAAATAATTTCTGGCTTAAGGTTTGATTTTTCTCAGACAATGTTGCTGAAAATAAAACGTGGAAAAAGTGACAGCTTGCCTTTGGTTTACACTTGTAATATGGATTTCAGCTGTATTTTATGCTGCATATAAATTTCTTTGCGATCAGCTACTGCAAAGTGAATTTTGCAATGCCGCTATTTTGTTTGCAACATCTTAATTTGGCACCAGACCCCACACTACTCATTACTCGTAATCATCATTCCTTTTCAACATGAAGGCTGTGACACAAAACACGTTTTTGGATCGTTTCGGCTTCTCTTCGCACTTGTCTGTTCAAAATGCCGCCCACTCGTCCTACTCGAGTGCAAGCAACAATAGAAAACTTTTTTTGGCTTGTCTGGCTCCACCCAGAAGGAACAAAATGATGAATCAAGGGCAGAACAGCACAGGAGGTTTGGAATAAGTAGACCACTGAGACAATTTCAGCAGTCCTGGGCAGACAAATTCAAATGGTTGGAGTTCCAACTTAACAAAGATAAGGAGAACGAAAAGATGTTTTGCAAAGCCTGCAAAGACGTTGGTGGCAAAGGTTCATTTGTTGATGGTTGTACCAGTTTCAAAGTCAGCTCAGTTAAAGTCCACAATACATGTCTTCCACATGTGATAAACACAAGAAGAACTGAGGTAAAACGAAACCCAGAAAAGATGGCAGGAAACAAAATGCTGGTAAAAACGAATCAGGCCTGCTTTGATAAGCTTAACAACTTGTTCATAATGGAACATGGAATCACCAAAAACGGTCGTCCAGTGACCGAGTTTGACTTAGCCTGCAAAATGCACCACAATGCCCAACAAAGTGATAATAAGAGTTTATTTGTGTGGTGTTCATTTGATTTGTAAAGGTTTCTTTAATCTGAAAACAAATACTATCCCAAGAGTAATTTTTCATTGTAACATTTGTACTTTTTTCCTAAATTGATGAATTGTCTTCTGCAATTTATTAAACAAATAACCTAAGTTTTTTTGAAAGGAAAAGAAAATAACATATTTTTAAAAATGATGCAGTTTTAGTCTTGTGTCTTGGTAGCAGCTTGATGAATTGGGTCTGTGACTAAATAAAACTCAAAACTCAAGTTGGACCACTGAATCTCTTTGAGGACCAGTGACTTTTGTAGTTCACTGGTACCAGTGAGGCAAGATTGGAGAAGGCAAACCCTGTTGTCATAAGTTGACATAGTTATACCTTTGATGTTTGAAAACAAAAATGGAGGCTTGATTTTACCCTATAAGCTAAGTTAAGCTCATTGCTGAATTAAAATACAGAATAATAAAGTTTTTAATAGTATGTTTTAGCTGGTACGGAAGGCCCTTGAATTTGCTCAAAAGGTCTTCGAAAGTACTGGCAAAGTCCTTGAATTTCACGGCAACCCTAATAATATATTGCTGCCCCATTTTTCTTTGAGATTGCAAGTATGCAACTTGTTACACAGTGGATTTCTAGGCTTTCTGGAACTAAAATTCTCCTGTAAGATTGAAAATATTGGAGCCTTACTGTGGAAGAAAAGTGAGTAACAGGATTGATTGTTCTACTTGTACTCCCTTCAAAACTGCACTCAATTTGTTCCAATTTAGATAAAAATTTGCATGGATGCAAAATATCCTTATGGAAATGTTATGTGTTCCCCAAAATGAAATTTATCAAGAACTCCATTGTTTAAAGTTAATAACTATGGTTGATGGAAGTTATGGCCAAATGCTCAAACTTGCCCACTCGGTAGCACCCACACTATAGAAGATAATATGCTTCAATTCACTATTTCAGCCCCAAACAAAACATACATGTGATGTATAATAATAACTTTATTAACGTGTCAAGTATGTCTAGCAGAGGGTAAACCCTCCACTAATACAGGACACCTAAATGTATTTCTTAATTCTCTTAACCTGACTTCGTACTGTCCCTCTAAACAAGTTGGGAGAACATATATACAGCCGTTTCAAAAAAGGTTGTCATAGTTGATAGTCAATACTGGAACCAAAAGAAACTTTGGGTACAGTCATAATGAGTGAGAATGTGCCTGGAAAGGTTGTTATTGTGTGGCTGTGGCATTATGGTGAACCTGTACTTTATATTTTGCGAAGTCAATGCTAATAGTAAGTGGTGCTTGATCCCCACGGTTCCTTTTGGTTGCAGTATCAACTATTGACTATGACAACCTTTTTTTAATTAACTGTAACTACTCTGAGAGATGTTGTTGGCAGAAGATAGATAAGGATATATTGGTTTAGGCAAAAGGGGTTAGAGCCAGTAATGCATAGCTACTGTTTGGACAAATGTGACTGGGGTTAAACAGCCACAGTATTTTTTGAAAGACTTTAAAAGGTAATTGTCTGTAAATAAGCAGATTCACAGAGTTTGATTGGCGATAGCAAAAATTTAAAACCAACAAGTCAAAGTTGCTTATTTATTCAGCTTAAAACTTTAACATTTTGTAGCTTTAAAAAAAAACCCTTTGATTTTTGAAAAATGTAGCAGACAAGAGTTGGCATGCATTCATGTGGTGCATTTGTCCAACATGTTACAGCTCTGAAAACATGCTCACATTTCGGCCAGTAATGTAGTCGCTGATTGAACTTGCCAGACTAGGGTTGAAAAACCACTGACAGTAACTCTTGTTTTGATGTTATATATCTGTTCATTATTTTTTTAAAAGTTGAGCATTTTTTAATATTTGAATAAAACCCTGTGATTTTTAAAAAAATGTGAGAGTTCTGTACATGTAGGATGTGTTCATTTGGATCTGTTCTGGAATAAGCATGGAAGCTATTCTAATTCTAGAATACTTGGATCACATTCTTTATATTCTGTTCTAGGAAGTGGTATGGCTGGAGTGTGTTCCTAGTCACATATGAGAATATTCAGAATGTCTCGAACAAAGACACCCCTAAATTCCACAATATAGCACTAAAATGATGCTTGATGTAAGACTAGGCTGCTCAGACAAGAAAAGAGAAGATCTATTAATCACGAAGTAAAAAGCGTATCATGTTATTGTTGTACATTTCATTTGTTGAAATTCTTAAAAATTTGTAATCCAGTTGTGAATAAAAGAAATGTTACAAGTGAACATTGATTTTGTCTTTGAAATAAAGTTGATTGCTACCAATTTTTTTACCTGTACATTTGAGGCATTTTTTTCCCAAAAACTGGTCAAAAGTTTGGGGTATTGCAGCTAACTTGTTGACCTGTGACCCATAACAGTGCAATTCCTGGAATGCAAGGGATGGCCTATGTTGATGATGGTTTACATCATGAGGTAAGTACTTTTTTATTAAGAATTTTTGTATGAAATTCAGACATGCTAAGTCTTGCTGACATTAATATTAATGAGGAATGTTTGTCTGGATGGTACATTGTACTTTTTTCAATATTGCTAATTCAGGTATGATTATAAAATCTTAGGTGCATGGGATATTATGAATTTTGATTTAGCCCTTGAAACAGAAAACTATTCACTCTTTTTATCACAGAGGGGTATTAATTACATGTAGCAACTTTATCTTTCAGTCTTGTTTGTAGTCTGGATAAAATTAACGAGTGTGCCGTTTACTTCCTAATTAATGTAGCAGTTTGCCTACATGCCTGAAGATGGCCAGCCTGAACTGAATGGTGTGCACTCAGGGGGATCCCAGCCAGATGAACAGGGGCTACCACGGAATCAGCAAGATGGAAGACAGGGCAGACAAAGAGGTCCAAGACGAAGCCAACCAAGAAATTCTGAAGATTATTCTTTGGCATTAAGGTATGTGGTCAACATGCCTTTGGTTATCTGGGGGTGTTTCCTAACTGAAATGTTGAGACACAAGTGGCCATTTTTCTTACCATGACTTGCCAAATTACTTCATTCTTGCCATTTGCAACCAGAATGTCAGTACTGAGTGGCTCCAAAGCTGTGTAATTGGGCACTGAAAACACTTGTTGCTATAAGTAATTTGCACATTTTAACTGTACTCGGACTGGGCTTTTGGGGGGGGGGGAGTACCTGCTGTCTTTACATTAACTCAAATGCTATTAATGAGACTCAAACTAAACTTGGTAGGAATGTAGAGAATTGTAAAACAATATAAATATTTGTTTTAATGTGGTTTGATCCATGCGATGTCATCATTGCATCATAATGACATCGTAAGTGTCAAAATTTGGAGTTTTTATGAAATCTTGCTGATCAAAAGTAAAAACGTTTAGAGATGTTTCTGACTTAAAAAACATCAAATAAACGTTTCAAATCAAAAGGGAACTGTATTTTTAAAAAATGGAGTTGTGAAAAGTGTTTTTTTTTCAGCAAAAGCTCCATGTTTAAACCTCTCATTAGCTCGAAAATTCCTTGCATTAAAATAATTATATTAATGCTGTTAGTGTCGCTAAATCAGTATTAGCTCTGTTTGCAATGTTTTCAATTGCAAATGTACTGGGAAAAGCTTTAAATTTGACACAATGCAAAATACATAGCTGCAATCTTTCAATTAAAAAAAGGTGAAAAGACGAAACAAATCATGTGCAATGTTAATTATGTTACAGAAAATATTAATTAATTCACTTCAAGACTAATATTAAAGTTATTATTCTGCCAATCAAGGGAAAAATTATTCAAAAAGTTGAAATTTGACTGAACATGGAGTCAAAAACAAGAAATACCTTTGATGCAAAATTTTTCCAGATTCTTCTGTTCTACATAAATTTTAGTAAATGTCAGCACATTTGGTAGGTATTACTTGAACATCGAGAAAGTTCTGGAAAGTTTATACCAGTGCAGGCACTCTCTGCCCTCCCTCAGGCCAAATACATGTAGGGTTGAAAAGTTTTTTTCATTCTACATTTCACAGTAAAAAATATTGCAATTAGATTAAATGTGACTTTAGGTACAATTTGGCTACTGGCTCTTGGATAGGTAATGTATGACTCGTGTATCACTAAGTCACTGAATGTTTTTATAATACTTGTGCAAAGATATGTGTACCGTATTTACTCGATTAAGCCCAGCAGGGCTTATTTAATTTTCGTACCTTTTGGTGTGGGGCTTATTTGGGGGCGGGGCTTATTTGAGACATGAGCTTTTGCACTCCAAATGAGGTGGCAAGTTCTCTCCTGTAATGACAATATATTTTGCAAATTTACATTGAGATCCATGAAAAGCAGATAAAACATCAAAATAATTGACTAAATACATATCGAGTGGTAGCCTAAAACTCGACACTGTGTTCTTTCGCTTCTTCTTTTTAAATCAGTGTTTCGAATAAGCCCTGCATCGGCCACTGGGGTGTGGGGCTTATTTGGGGGTGGGGCTTATTTAATTTTTGGTCTAACTAGTGCGGGGCTTATTCGGGGGCGGGGCTTAATTGAGTAAATACAATAATGCATTTAAAGAATTGCTCAGTTTATCTTATGTTTTTTGTTTAGAATTCTTGTTCCAAGCGGCATGGTGGGAGCCATAATTGGAAAGGAAGGAAGCAAGATCGACAAAATTACTTCAGAAACATCAACACAGTAAGTCTTGATTGACATAATACAGATAAATTTTGGTATCTTGCCTACCAGCAGTAAGTTCAGAGTTTGTTTCTTAGTCATTCTTGATGCTTTGTTAAACTTTATCAGCTGAGAACTGGCTTGTGTGTGATAGATTTGCTAAGATGTATGTATTTGTATTGTAATAAGGCCAGATCACATTAATTTTTAAAGCACCGATTTTTTTGAAATTTTCAGGGTCGGTCAGTCAGAAAAAAAATTAAAAAGGTTCTGTTATAATAATAGAATAGAATGGCATGTCAAATCACAATTGACTGCTTGAAATTAAATAATGGCAATCATTTTGAAAGCAAAGTTTCTTAGACAGTGAACATTTTGTGTTAAGAATGATGGGAATCTTCTTTACCATTTCTTTTAAATGCTGATTTTCAAACAATTTGTTTTTAAACTTGCCCAATTCAATGTGCAGCAAAGCGAATAAAATATATCTCAAAATGTGTCAACATAAGAATGCTTCAAACAGACCAGTTTATTTCCATTTTTAGTTTTAATATCAAGAAATAAAAATAAATCATACTTGTAATATGCAATACAAATCTAGCTCAAATATTGATTTAAATAGTGATTTTGAAAGTTGTTTGAGAGAAAACTCCAAAGTTGAAGTTTAAAAGTTGTGTGACACCGGTGTGTTATTTAAGGTTATGAATTCAATGACAGATGCAGGAATTGAGGTAAAAGAGGTGGACTGCGATTGCGAGTTGCAGTGTATTTTTTAAAAAAAAATAAACGTCTTTTTGTGTATACTATTATTTAATTGTAAATGTACAAGTGATTTTGTTGTATCTTTGTAATGTTTTCTTCGCTTTGTGCACGTGAAAAAATCCATGTGACAACTAACATCAGCCTTCAGAACCAGTCAGATGGAACAAGGTTAACCATGCGCCATGATACATGTACGAGCAAAACAAAAACCTCAAAGCCTCTGGCAAAGGAATAGCAATTATTTTGGGTCATGCTTCAAACATATAAATTAATCTTCTGGAGTTTTTATTCAGTTTCTGGAGCATGCAAGGTGTGGAAAGAAGAGAAGCAATCAACCATATTAAATATCTTGATCTTGTGTACATACACATTTTAATACTGTACCATCACATACAGCTGTGAAACAGCAGTGAATGGATTTACAGAGACGGATATTAGCAAAGGATGATCAGGGACAAGTTCAAGCTGCAATACAGTTTCAATTTTGTTTGGAGTGTTGAGAAACACAGATGGGAAAGTGTCAAAACAAATCCAATGACAACCCAACAAGTGTTTGATCATCACTGTTCGATGAACTATAACTCTGACATTGTGACAATTTATAATTAAATATGAACAGAAGCCTGAAATTTCTGTAAGTTATGCATTTAGAAATGTGCTAAAGATTGGACTTTGCTAAGAAAACTTTAAAATTAAAACATTGAATGTTTTTGATAATTTTATGTTATTGTTTTTCTTGAAAACACCAGTATAATTTATTTTTGTTTTCATTTCCCATGAAACATGGTTGGTCGGGTCCATGCTTTTAAAAATGAGCTTGGTCTGGCCTAAAATTAATATTACAATAAACTGTCACAGAATTGTGTTCTTGGGCCACCTTTATGTACCTCAATATTCTCTCATTTGTTTGGAACTTTTCCCAAAGAAAAGGGCAATCCACTTACATCTTCTGTAAAAGTTAATTTGTAGACATCGCACTTGTTTGAATAGAGAAATTTTGAATTTCTTTTTGAAATAAAGCAATCATCTATAAGTTATGATTGTAACATCTTTATGCAACTACCAGTCGTGGAAGTCAGTCAGTGCCCCCCCCCCCCCAAAAAAAAAAGATGTTGGATTTTGTACTACATTCCTTAGTTTCTGAGGGTTAGTTTCACCACAGAACCAGGGTGAAGAATATTTGCTGCGTTTCTATTTGTGCATGGGTCCACACAGGCAAAAAAGTGGTCCTAGCCTTGGGCATTTGAAGTCTCTCCTTCCCGGTGTTTGTGTACATTGTAACAGGTTACTGTTACAATAATTCTGTTTTGTTTACTTGGACACTTGGCTCCCAAATACTCAGTATCTTGACAAACAAATATCTTTCTATCCAGAATTGACTTTCACAAGAAAGAGGAGAAAGGTCCACCCGAGAAGGTGAGTAAATTCTGTAACCCATTTTTTGTATTGTAATTTGCTTTCAGTGAATTAATCAACCTTTTTCTAAAGTTCACTACAGCAATTCTTTATTTGACCCCAATTTGATAATACAATAAATAAAATATATTTGAAAATAAATAAGGGTACAGTGTACAGGACATCGGAAAAAACCATAAGGGCTTGTCTGAGTTGGACGACCTTAGTTCAGAGTTGTGTTGTTAAACATGGAGCGAGCCTATATCTGAGGTTTGAGGGTCTTGACCTGTCAATCGTCATTATTTTCAAACCATTTCATTGGTTAAAAAACTTTGAAAGTTGTTCAGTCATCAGTGTGGCTCGTCATTGCTGCTTTGCCAACAAAAAGTTATTTTATGTTGTTGTGGGATGACCTTTTTAATTAATATTGCAGAGCTGACTTACATTCTCACTTACCAGATAATTATCTCACTGATTCCTTCGATACCTGACTTTGTTTACACCCCGCATTTCGCTCAAAAAAATTATTTGAGTTTACATTTGATCTGCAAAGCCTGCAACAATCTACGCATGTGTGGGCATTCGTCAAAAAGCGCACAAAATATTTTAAATATGACATACGCACTACAGCACTTGGCAATATATGAGCTTCACCTTGACATCTGCTTGAAACCGTGATTGCAGTATGGTTTTTAAAAACCAATTTTCACGCCTTTTAAAAACCGAAAGTTAGTTGTGTTCAAACTTCGAGAGTTCTGACATCCAAAGAGCAGTTTCATCGATCGCATATGTGTGCAAGAACAGCAACTGTATGTAGAAATCTAAGTGTAAAAGTCCACCCCTGCAGAAGTTCGCCTCTCTGCTCTCAGCCTGGATACCAGTAAATGCTGAGCTGAGTATGAAATGGAAATAATCATCTATGTTTTATGACATTTTGCATTGTGTTACAGTAAATATATGCCCTGAACATTGATAAATACGCATATGTCACCCACTACGCAAATGTTAACTTTATTTGTTTCAACAACTGAATGACCGTATGCATCTGCCATTTTGTGTTTCCGTTAAATAACTCAAAAAGGGGCGTGGCATAACCTTTTATGGGCTAGCTCCGTGTTTAAGAGGTATGATGATAGGGTCAGTAAGGCAGGCAGGCACATACACACACACACAAACATACAAAAAGATATAATTAGCAGGGTAAATGAAAGTATTAGTGAGAGTTAGGAAGAGGAATAAGTTGTTCAATATTGGCTGATGGGGACATTCACCGA
>JAOBRH010611334.1:0-15604 GCA_027575125.1 Umimayanthus parasiticus | reverse complement strand
TGGGGGGTTTTTTGGCCCCCCCCCCCCCCCCCCTTGGACGTTCGAGGATTAATATATATTTAGCTTGTGCTTATGGGGTGAGACGTTGCCAAGGTAACCACGTTCTGAATAGTACATTTTTCTTTCTCCTGGGAGTCTAAAGCCCAGATTAAACGACGATCTTAGCATGCGTCAGATTAAACTTCACAATTAAGCGCATGATAAGCTCGACGTTTATCCAATTTCGATTGGCAGTTTTTAAGTGCTTTTATGGATTTCATTAAATATAAAAAGATCGAAATCAGATCGAAGTTGAAAGATTTAGAAAAAGGCAACTCCTTCTTTGAGCTCTTGAAGAACTACAATTTAATTAAGTCACTTCCGATCAAGCTATTATTGGGATATGTAACAGAAGCAAAGCAATCTTTCTTCAATCTGTACAACGTTCTCAAATTTTTTTATGACCATACCTGAGCCTGGGCGGACAAATCCTTGGCATCTTCAGTAGCACTTGCGATGACAGAAGTCACTTGGGTGAGTGTCTGTAAGTTGTCTACCTCTACTTGTCCAACCATTTCAATAATGGATTCCTTTACCTGGAAAAAAGTTTCAGTAAACCTCTTCAGTATCATCCCTCTACATCCATATCATAAACAACCTGCAAGATCCTAATTGGACGTAACGCGGGTGGTCGGCAGGGACTGGTTAGTCAGCTAGGTTTGCTTTAAAGGCATTGTTGTCATTAAGGTGTTGTGGATTGTCACCTCCTACCCTACAAAGAGAGCCAGGCGTAGAAGGGACCACGTGTCCTGTTGCCTAAGCTCCTGCTGAGCACCATATTCAGAAAACGTTGTAAAGCAAGGAACAACCGGAGGAAGTTTGTTCCAGTCGCGTATAGTTCGAGGCCGGAAGGTAAATTTGTACTTATCACAGCTGCCGTCTCATTTAGAATCTTTGTTAATTTTGTTAACTAATGGGATGTTTTCCCGAAACACAGGAACATCCTGCATGTGATCAGTAAATTACTGCAGAAAAGAACAATTCTTGAATTGGTAGCAGTTTTGTTCCAGTAGACAGTACGATACATTATTAATAAAATGAAGAACAGATGTGATCTAATTGAATCCATTCTTGTTCTGAAGGAACAAGCAAGCTATACAATACTAATACAAGCTATAAAATACGAGGAAAAGTTTATCGCTGCTTAAATTGTCTTTCAAAGGATGTGTAGTGAGTTATACATGTGGCACTTACTTTGTCAGCACTCTTAAAAATTCCAAGTTCCGAGCTGATGTCAAATTCTTGTATTGACAAGTGCCATCGATCGTGTATTTGAGGACAACGAATTGAGAAAGTGTTCCTCTTATAAATAAATTTATGTACAGTCAACTGACTGTCGATGTTATACTTTTCGTTTAGTAATAAAAATAATTGAAAATTGGAAACGCTAATACTTATCTTCGGCTTTTCCTTAAATAAATGAGTGATTGTATAGTTTATCACATGGTAAAATTGCCATCAGTTTGATGAAAACAGATAAATAAGGAAATTTCAGAGCTTTTCATTATGAATCTGGTTGCTGAGTCATTTTTTTGCAAATTGAAATACTGAATGAAATATGAACATTTGCTGGTGCGCATCAAAAACTGTTTATCTTTGTCAATAAACTGGTCTTCAAAAGGTCATTTTTAACTTTATGTCGAGCCGTTACAATTTCAAGCACCGTTTTAACCTAGATTATCTAATGAAGTTAGAAACAAAAGAAACTATACCGAAAGCGACTAGAGATAGATTTTGAGAGCAAGTACAATTACAATGAATTTCCCTTTAACGTTATGGGCATGCTACGGAAAAGCCTGCAAAGTTATTCCTCGAGAGGCTTGTGTGATCTTGTGCGATTCCATGATACTTTCACTTTTTCGACTACTGTGCTGCAGTTTGGAACGGTTGTGGTAAGACCAACCGTAACTACTTGGACAAACTACAAAGGCGAGCAGCAGGTATAATTGAAAAGCACAGAGTTGAGCAAGAGGAGATCTACAGCACCCTAAGATGGCTATCTTTGTAGTCACGTAGAAAATATCAAGTTTGTCTTTAAGTTTTCAAGTGTCTAAATAATCTTGCACCAGTTTATCTTTTAAACGAATTCTGATTTTCAAGTGATATCCCACAGCTATAACACTAGGAACGTAGATCTTATTTAAGTCCCTCGTGCAAGGACTTACCAGAAACCAGACCTCTTTTGGTTGTGACGGGGCAAAATTGTGGAATACTTTGCCGGCTAACATTAGGAAAGAAACTACACGTTCCTCTTTTAAATTTGAGATAAAAACTAATTTGGCCACATTTGCGTTTATTTTAATATTCTAATTATTGTGGTGTATAATGATGTATTGTAAAGCGTATTGTAATGTTCAGGCCTCCATTCAAACCAGGTTTTGCTGAACTGGACACAGCTGGCTAAATATTGCTTCATAACTAAATAAAGTATAAGCAAGCATTTCTTTTAAGGCTTTGAGTTCTTGTTATTTTGATCTTCTTGAAGTAACAAAAACTTTAAGATTATATCGCCAATTTGTCTTGGAACGTTAAAACTTTATTCCAAGCCTTGGTTTAAGTATATAAAAGAGTTATGGAAGCGAATTATGCAGATCTGAACTTTATGGAGAAAGAAAAATACAAACAGTTCACTATAAAATACACAATAGTTGTTTAATTGTAATGAGGATGGCAGTAACAAAACAAGGAGATACACCAAAGATGATTTTTAATAAAAGAGCGTTCAAAATAAGAGCAAATATTTGCTTGATTTAGCTTGCTGCAGTATTCGAACATTTGCTGTTTGTTTTTCGGACCAAAAGCTTTTCTTTGCTATAACAACATATTAATCGCTTGTACTGTTGATTTTCAACTGACAGGAACCATGTATTAGTTCTTCTGTGGTTTATTTCAGAAGTCAAATTTATTATTTGAAGTTGACAACTCTTTTGTGATATTTTTTCGTAGTTCCTTAGATCCAAAACAGTTATAAGACAAAATCACGCAAATCCCAAAGACATTAGCAATAAAGACAAGAAAAATCCAAATTCAAAATAATATTGTGTTCTAATATGCGCACAGGCTGTTGCGGTACGCTGCAAAGAAGATAAATCGTACTACATAAAACAACGAGGAAAACAAACTGAGCGGAAAAGAAACTCAATCAATCTTTTTCTTCAATTCATTTAAGCACGATATTAATTTTTTTTTATCAAAAATAAGAGGTTTTATACGTTTTTGCTAATAATTACGCTAATGAAAATTCTGTATATTACGTCTTTAACAAAGCACAAAACATTTCATTTTGATGCTTTTGTGATACGAAGAAGGGGTATCACAACATGATTCCTTTTCAGTTTCGTGCAAGAGCGATTCATTTGCATAATTATGTGGACGAAGCTTCCTCTTCTAACAACGCTTTGTCAGTCCCTCAGAAATCAAATTCACCAAACACGTTTTGCGACAATATTTCTCAAATTCAATAGTGTTCCTAAAAAGTTAAACAAAAAAGCTTGTCTTAGAACTCCAATTCACAAGTTAACTAAAACGTCACTCTATAATTAAATCGTTTCAGAGTTCATTTACAAAATGCAAAAAGAACATATCCTACTGAACATGCTCCACTACAGCAATGTTAGCATTATTCATTGAAAACTGATAATGTTGCTCAGTTGAGTTAGGCAATGGCAGGTATTTTGCACCTTCATGATCACTTTTCGACCAATTAAGGCAGGACCTGCTTTAAAAGGGTCTGAAATTGGGAAATGTTGCGATTCATGTTGCATTCCAACGAGGTGAACTAGAAGGGATAATATCTAAACAAGAGTATCATGAGTCGTGTTTCGTTGTTACTTGGGTGATTCCTTAAAATCATTCCACCAAAGAAAAATTAGATTGTGGATTGTTTGCTAAGCTCAATAAAGGTATCTGAATACTAGCGGCGGTAAAAGTACTAAAACTACTTAACTGTAAGAACTACTAACATTTGAAAACATATGTTGAAAGAACTGCTCTGGACTTTCGAGGTTATATATCTGCATTAATAGTACATTTATATACCTCACAATAATACTATACAGAAGTGTATCAACGGTTGTCTGTTATGGTCCTCTATTCAAAGCCAGGTGTTCTCAGTATTATGACCGTCTATACGGCAGAGTTGTTCCTGAATGTCGCTGCTGCTGAAGGTTAGGTTACAAACTGCTTGTTTGGTAGTTGAGGATTCAATTGCATTGTTATGATGCGGAAGCGAAAGCTTAATAGAGTCTGGTGCCAATGTGTTCTGCTTACTCTCGGTAGTTGAAAGCTGTAGGGACTTGTTGGTGTGAAGTTGAGCATGTGAAATACAGGGACGTTTCCTCAACTGAATAAGAAAATGCTGAAAAGCTTTCCTATATTTTGGAAGACGCCAAGCGTATAGAAACGGATTCATTAATGAGTTTGCACACACTAAAAAGATGCACACAAAATGTACCCACAGTATGATTTCTACATCAAAAATATGTCACATTCTGTAATCCATAAGTAACACTAAAAATAATTATAAAAGGCCAAGAACAAATTTGGAAGACAACTGAAATTATAAAAATTGTTTTAGTAACAACTTTTTCTCGATTGAACGCATTTTGGATTACTACTACGTTTTCTGAGCCAACGGTTCTTTTAATGTTAAGCGCCTGCTTGCTCATGGCACGAACAACTGCAATGTTGAAAATAACTAGAATTATTGGGGCCATTGCCGAATGAGCCGCATAAATGATATCCAAAATTTTACTGTGAGAACCAAAAACAATTGTAAGTGTTTCATATATTATGAAGCAACACCAAATTAAAACGTTTACATTTCGTATTCTCGTTTTCGTCACTTTGTAAGCGTACTGTAGAGGAGTGGTGATGGCTATTCGTCTATCAACGGACAGAGCGACAAGGCTGCAATAGGACACACCCATTAGAACTGCAGCTGCGGATGAAACAATGTTTGAGGAGAAAGGTTCAGAACTGGTAGAGCCAGTATCAATGAGCCAATATGCCATCAAAGGACCAACAAGTATTCCAACGAGCAGGTCTGCAAGAGCCAGACTAAATATCAAGCTGTTAACTGGGGATCTTCTGATGTTCTTGAATGGATCAAGTAAAATGGAGGAAAGAACAAGACCGTTTCCTACAACATTGACAGGCGAAAGCAGAAGTATGGCAAATCCTGTTGTCCAAGCAATTTCTGGAAAATCCTTTCCCAAATGTTTCCTAGCTAAGGGGATGGCAAATGCATCGGACATCCCTGGACAATTACAGTTTTAACACTAGTGAAATATTGGCCTTTGAGAGGTAAATTTCATTTGGCAGTGTTTCCTAAAAGTAGGTCAAACGAACAAATATTTCGATATTGTTTTCTGTGTAACAATCCATCTCAGCCTAGCAACAAATCGTGTTAAGTTCAGAATATAACATGCATCAAAGATTAATGAAATGAATATCAAGGTCAACAAAATATAATCAATTGATAAAAAAAATCATCTACTTTTAATTAAAGTTTTAAAATTAAAATTTTATACTTTACAAACACAAAATTGTCTGGTTGGAATTACAATCTTTGAATGTTGAACATTTGTATTTTGAAGATTCATTCATTATATCTAATTTTGGTTAGTCAAGATGTCGTCAAAGCTTTTGTACTGTCTGCTCCTGCATTACATTTTGATTTATGTTGATTTCAAATGAATCACGTAGGTAGATGTTTCATTGTACTGTGTGTGGAATTGGTCGCAGGTGCATTAACTTAGTAGGAGATTTTGTGTCATTCTGTTTAATTATAATTCCGCTAAATCTAATAAAGTTGTACTGGTCTGCTATTCAAAGGGTTCATGTGTGCACACTATTCTTTAGAAACGAATTGTTGTCTTTTTAATTTCATATTGGTTCAACTGATTGCGAACGTGCTACTGCTTCAGTGATTCCCAAAAATAATCGAACGACGCTTGGCCATATTCAATTCTTGAGTGCGCACTGAACAAATTACCGCTATGTTTAGAGCAGCAAAAGCGACTGCCTCGATCGCCGTGTAAGCACCTGAAATGGTTACGAAGATCGGATAAGATGTACAATAACTTTCAAATAGCAGTGGAAGTAGTCCAAACTGATACAGTAAATCTATATACATATATTCACAATTGGAACCTCCTTTTTCGTTACTCTGTGTCTATATTTCAGAGGAGCTTTGATGCTATTTTCCGTTCTACAACAAAACAATAAGGGTGTAGAGCAAAACACCTACTGCGCTCAATATCCGTCAATACTAATATCTTTATGGATAAATGTTTAGTATACTGTTGATATCATATAAATGAACCAAACTGCCGTTAGGGACGGACCATTAGAAAAGTGATGGGGGAGGTGGACCCAAAGCAAAAAAAAAAAATCCGGCAAGCGAAAATCAAGGGGGAAAAAATTCGAGCAGCTTGATTTGAGCAGGTTGATAAACCACAAAAAAAATTCTTGCACCACCAGCTCACAGGAAAAAAAAGTTGAAGCAACTCAGGAAAGTTCCACCCCTCCCATCACTTTTCTAGTGGTTCGTCCCTTAGTGGGGCTATAAAAATTGAAAATCAAGTGGCTAAACGGACTCAAATTGCAGTATTGAAAGAAATATAACAATTTGTTGATGTACAATCAAGTAGGTATTAATCTTTGTCAATACATTGGTCTTCAAAAGGTCATTTCAACTTTTATATCGACCGTTACAATTCAGTTCGAGCACCACTTTAGCCTAGATCCTCTACTGAAGTTAGTAACAAACAAACAAAAAAAAACGAAAGCGGCCAGAGACAAATATCGAAAGCAAGTACAACTGCACTGAATTCCCTGTTCACGTTCTGATATAATACAGTGTATGTATTAAAGCAGATGTTCATCTCAAAGCTCGGTGTTCTTGTTATTTTGGTCTTCTTGAAGTAGCCAAAACGTTTGTATACGCCAATTCGTCTTGGAACGTTACAACGTTATTTGAAGCCTTAGCTTAAGTATATAAAAGAGTTATGGAAACCATTTATGCAAATCTGAACTTTATGAAGATTGAAACAATAAAAAATATAAATAATTAATCCACTCTGAAACACACAACAGTTGTTTTAGTACAATTAAGATGCTAGTAACGAAACAAGGAGGTACACCAAAGATAGTTTTTAAGCAAAGAGCGTTCAAAATAAGAGCAAGTATTTGCTTAGTTCAGTTTGCTTTACTATTTCAATATTTGTTTATTTCTTAAATGAAACATTTTTCTTTGTAATAACAACATAACAATTGGTTGTACTGTTCATTTGTACTCTGAAAGGTTGATCACAGATTACTTTGTCTGTGGTTTCTTTCAGAAGTAAAATTTATTATTTGAAGTTGACAATCCTTTTTATGATATATTTTACTAGTTTCTCAGACACAAATATTTATAAGACAAAATTACGCAAATCTTCGAGTAATGAAGACAGGAGAAACCCAAATTCAAAACAATGTTGTGTTCTAACTGTACGGTGTAAAGAAAATGAATCGTATAATATAAACAATGAGGAAGACAAAATATATCCCTGACTATACCAGCAGCAGATTACAGAAGCGGACAAGCAACTTAATCAAAATTTTTCTTCTGTTCATTTTAAACACGATAATATATTTTTTATAAAGATTTTACACGATCGATCGAATGTAAATTCTGTTGTTTGAGTTTTAAATAAAGTAGATAACATGACATTTTGATGTTTTGCTGATCTGAAGAAGGCGTCCCTCAATATGATTCTTTTCAGTTTCGTGCAAAAGCGGTCATTTAGAAATTTATAAGGACGAGGCAGTCCTTTTCTAACTACGCTTTATCTGTCTCAAACCTCAAATCCACTAAATACGTTTAGCGACAATATATCTTAACTTCGATAATGTTCGTAAAAAGGTAAACCAAAAATCTTATTCTTAGAACTGCGATTCACAAGTTAGCTGAAACGTTTCACCCTATAGCTTTTTCCTTTCGGAGTTCAGAATGGTTTGCAAATTTACGAAAAGCAAGAGAACGTATAATGTTCAACGTGCTCCACTAAAGCAATGTTAGCATTATTCATCAAAAATTGATAATGTTGCTCAGTTGAGTTGATATTAGGTATTTCTGCACCTTCATATTTCATTCACGTCAGGTGCTGCTTTAAAAAGGTTTGAAAATGTTAAATGTTGCGATGCATGTTCGATTCCAACAAGTTGAACAATAAGGGATAATATCTAAGTAATATATATCATGGTTCTTTTTACGTTAACTTATTACTTGGGTTGCACCAAAGAAAAACCAAAATATGAGTTGTTTGCTTAGCCCAGTAAAAACCTTGGAATACTATCGGTGGAAAAAGTACTCAAATTACTTTTAAGGACTACTACCATTTAAAGCATGTATTGAAAGAACTGTTTTGGAATTTTGAGATTATAATTCAATTCTAAACAGGTTGTCTGCTGAATTGTTGCAAGGTGCATTGCGCATTGTTGCGTATCCAGACCGCAACGCACCATGATGTATTGAATTTTTAAATAGCATTGTAGGTGCCTACTATGAAACAGTGACACTCGTGTATTAGCCATGGAAGCAATGTGGACCACTATGCTTTGCGGTCTTGCAATGTAACAATGTGCAATGTACAGTGCAACAATTCAGAAGATAAACTTTTTTGAATAAGCTGTATATCTGCATGACTTCCATAATAAATATTGATTTTTTTAGTATCTGAACATGCTCATGTAATGCTAATTCACTCTGACCCATTATCTAAAATACAACTCTTGTAAATTAGACTAGTGAGGAAGGGTAAAACTAGCATAAGCCTCGTGGTTTCATTTTGGGCTTCCTCGCCACCATAAACTCTGTAATTAGCTCTGTTGTTTTATACTCATTGTAAATTTATCTTGTGGTAAAGAAAAACAAACAAACAAAAAAGTTTATATCATCCACAACCATACTATACGGTAATGTATTCATAGCTGCCTGTTATGTTCCTCTTTTCAAAGCCTGGTGTTCTCAGTACTATGACTGTCTATACGGCAGGGTTGCTCCTGAATGTCGCTGCTGCTGAAGGTTGGGTTACAACATGCTTGCGTGGTAGTTGGGGATTCAATGGCATTGTTATGATGTGGAAGCGAAAGCTTAATAGAGTCTGGTGCGTTCTTCTTGCTTGCGGTAGTTGAAAGCTGTGGAGACTTATTGGTGTGATGTTAAGCATGTGAAATGCGGAGACATTTTCTCCATTGATTAAAAAAATGCTGAAAAGCTTTCCTATATTTTGGAAGGCGCCAAGCGTATAGAAACGGATTCATTAGCAAATTTGCACACAGTAAAAGGATGCACAAAAAATGCACCCATAGTATGATTTCTATATCAAATATGTCCGTCACATTTTGTAATCCGTATGTAACAATCGAAATAACTATAAAAGGCCAAAGACAAACTTGGAAAACAACTGACATTGTGACAATTGTTTTAGTAACACCTCTCTCTCGATTGAACGCATTTTTATTACTACTACGTTTAATGGGTCAACGGTTCTTTTAATTTTAAGTGCCTGTTTGTTCATGGCACGAACCACTGCAATGTTGAGAACAACTAGATACAAGTGTGTAATTACAGTAGCTAGTGTTGGGCTTCATTTTTTTTCTTGATGTCCTGTTTGCCCATTAGACAGGCTACAGTTATGTTTTAGAAAGTGACATTTGTATTTTGAAGATTCGTTATATCTAAGTTCAGTCGGGCCAAAAGTTTGTTGACAAAACTCTTGCAATGTCTACCCTTGCATTACATTTTGCATTTATCTTGATTTCAACTGAATAACATAGGTGGATATATCATCGTATTGTGTATGAAATGGTCGCAGGTGCACTAACTTAGTTGGGGGTTTCGTGTATTTTTATTTACTTAAAATTGTGCTAAATCTAATAATGTTGCACTGGTCTGCTATTCAATTATTTCCAAATTTAATTTGAAGCCGTATAATTCATATGAAAAAGGTGACAGCCAACCCAATGCGGTATCAGTCTTTTTTAACGTTTTAAAAATATTTGATTTTCCAAATAATTCCAAACAGTTTTTGAACAATTCCGAAGATTTTCCGAACATCTATACACGTACATGTGTTTTTTGAATATTCCTAAATACTTCCAATTCTGTTTTTGCACTCCTTACCTTTTGCCTACCCCCCTTTTTATCAGGACCATTACTTAAACTTGTATCGTACTAGTAAAAATTTACTGATTTGCCTTATTCCAGCATCATTAAAGTTGCTGTGTAGTTTTTGGTGTAAATATAGATAATTATTACCTCCTTTTCTTCTTTTTTTGTCGTTGTGTTTCCAGTTCGAATTGTACCCAACACCGCCAATGCGATCACTGTTGCTCCTTGAAAGTTTCCCGTTTGATACATGGAAGCCATTTCGCTGTTTTTACCTGTGACGAGACCTGTCAAGGTGTCATTGACGCTGCTTGTTCCAAGTTGAGGAGGTTGAACCTATTAGTTATACAAGAGTTCTAGTTAGTACGTATGTATTGATATCTTTGGTGCATTAAAAACTTTAGACACAGTTACAACACACGTCTAACTTCTAAACCGTGTTTTGCTCTCCCAAGTTAGAACCAGTTGAATTGGACTACGGGTACTACAGGTTTATTTTTATTACATAACACTTTAGATTTTAGCTAGATAGGGGAAACCTTTGGCTACCAAGATAAGACACTTGAGAGAAACGGTTTTAAATTCACTAGATTAAAATATTTCCTCTAACCTTAACATCAATGGTGGTGTCGTTTGCAGCTTTAAATGGATCCATCACTCGAATCTTGATTCTCAGGTTGTGCTGGTCTCCTCCACCAGTTGGTAATTTTCCAGTGAAATAGTCTTGCTTACCGTAATACAGCAACACGTGCGCACCATTTGCCGTCTCATATTTAAACTCGTACGTAAGATCTCCGTCAGGATCGGCCCACCCGCTGCACTTGAATGTGAACTGTGTCTTCAATGCCTCACCAGAAGGAACATCCACGCTGCAGTGACCACCTGATATAATATAATATATTTATTATTCTCTCACAGGAAAAGCTTACTTTGACTCCCAATCAAATTACGCAATTTCAGTCATGTGCAAGCCGATATTTCACAAATGATTGGGCACTTTATTTAAGGCATGCAAGTAACCGAAATGACGTAACTTAATTGGATGTCAAAGCACTGAAATGGTTTCCCTTTTACATGATATATGGACGTGATTTCACTCACTGCTCTTCTTTCAAACCTCATTCAAACTTTTCAGTGAAAACTGAGTAGAAAGTTTTACCGAAAGTTGTATTCACACTGATAGTCTTCTCCTCTCAAATGTAGAAATATCACCAAAGAGACATCGTTTCTATTCTTCTGTTCGAAGTAATAACGTACTTGTAGGATACAACCTTGCGCAATGTGGAAAAATATTTAAATGTAGCTTGTCTTGACAAACATATAGAGAATGTAAAGAGTCATAGTGTCTCGACTCAAATACTTTGTCGCATTGGGCGCGGCCATAATGCAAATTTTTTGAATATATTTGGAAACTTTCTCTAGAAATTGTTTTTAAATGTGAAGATGCTCTTCATTGATTATCTGATACCAAATTTCCCGTAGGTTGGTTCTTATTGGGGGAGGTGGGAGGGGGGAAGGCAGAGATGGAAGTCTGGCATGGTACTATACCTGATGGTGGTACATTAGTTGTAAATATGTACTCTGTGGATCCTTTTGTTGCACCTGGAGTTTGCGCGTTAACCTGCAGTCTGTATGTTGTACCTCCAGCAAGTGCTCCAGTTTTGACAGCAATATTTGAAGATGAGACAAGAGTGTCAAGTTGTAAATTGAGGTCCTTGATTTCAATCCATGAGTTGGGAGTTCCGCTGACGGCAGCACTGTACAAGCGCCAAGAATACGCCAAACTGGAGACGCAAGATGCGCCGCTACATTTTGTTCGGAGTCGCAAACGTTCGGATGGGTTGACTTTAGCTTTACAGTTTTGCACACAGCTGTAATTAAAAAAATCGAAAAGAATGGGGTTTAGTCTTTTTAAAAAAATATTGTTGATAGTAGTAATTGGGTTGTGACTAGAACTTTAAAATTTGGCTCTTTTTTTATCTTTCCAGATAAATATCGGTCTTATGAGCCATTTGGATGGGGAAAGCATTCGGCTTTAGACTTAGTTTTTATCTTCTAGGATGGTAATTTCATCTGCTGGTTTGTTACTCCTTACGATGTCTCCGGACGTTTACATGCAACAGGTTAAACCTGTCGGTTAAATACCTCTGTGTTCTTAATTGGGTAAAACAGTTTTAAAGCTATTTTACTAAGGCGACAATGACACCATAACAATTATTGGTTATCGGACTCGGCACAAAAAATTATCCTGATAAACCAAAGTGCAATTTCTCGAGCTGAAAGAAGATAAAGTTTGCCTCATTTATTATTAAACTTCTCATGGAGTTTCTCCAATTATCCCGTTTACTTTATAACTCGTAAAAATACGAATTTCAGTAAATGTTTTCGAAAACCTTATTTTGCCTTTATGGTTTGTAAAGGCTCTGAAACAGTCCGTCGAAAATATGTTGCCTTTTTGCCTCCTTGTGATTGGTTGCTTTTATCACGTGATGAATGACCACCCTCCTCTGAAGCCTGCGCAAAAGTGTTACATGTATACTGATCCATGTTCTTATAAAATAAATGATCATATTCAATATAACCCACCTGACGATGATTTCGGGAGGATCTCCGGCAACCACCTTGATTGTTTGCCAAGATTCGCTCCGCCTTTCACCCTTCATAACTACAACTTTAAACTCGTAATCTTGATTCTCCATCATGTTTCCCGTGTTTATTGTAAACTTCGATTTGCCTGACAGTTTTCCGATACCTGTTCCAAAACAACCTCCCGTATTATTACCAGTTGGGGATAGAGAAACGTTTGGTAGCAACAAGATTTCTCCACTGGGCCATAGCTCTCCAACCTTTCGACACAACCACACAAACCTCAAGCCAGAATGATCTCCAGGGCCTACATCCGGGTCCCTCGATAAAGACGCATCTAGCGTCTGAAGCTTGTTAAAACCCCTTGTTAAGCTGCTTCCGCCCAAGATGCGTGCCTCCAGCGGAGTCTTTGTTATATTTAGAAATCCAAAATCAGAACTCGTTGCGTTTAAACTACCCGTCACATGAGTTATAAAACGAACGACGTATATCCCGTATGTAAGTGCATGTGGCTTGATGCTCCACTCCGCAGACTTGTTGTTCACAATTGTCTCATATCCTCCACTTGCTTCCCCTGGTGAAACTAAATACACTTTCCACTCAAATCTCAGTTTCACGTTGTCAGTACAATTCATCTTGACGTCCGTCTGGATGATATAATTTTTAGAGCGCCACAGAGCAATTGGTTTCTTCGAATTCTTGCTAACCTTGAGCAGCTTAACACTTGGTGGCCTGCAGTGGCTGTTTGCTGTGAAAAAAAACCGATTTCATCTCTAATTATATTGGCACTTGAAGCATAAATTAGACAACATTATACAGTTGCTGACTGGTGTTCTGTGAAACATTTTCTTTCCCGAAGGAACTAATATATTTTGTTTTATGCAAACTATTTCAAACAATTTTGTTGAAAAGGTTAACCAATGTACTTCAAAATTGGAAAATTATTTAAAATTGTGCAGCGTGCATTGAAATTATAATATTTTATTATATCTTTTGAATAGTACACGAGTTTTGCGAGATTGGTTAAGCGAGCTATTGCTTCCTGTTATCATATCCTTCAATATCATCAACTCTTTACACATGTACGTGGTCCACTATGTTCTAAGCCAAATTTAAAGGATCGATACACAGATACTGATGAAACGCTGATTTTGTGGAGAGACAAAAGTGGAGAAATTCGAAAAAACCTTTGGAGTAAAACCGAGAACAACAGATCACAGTCCGCATGCACACAAATCGCCCAGGATTTAATCATGATTGAAATATGTCAATAGCGCAAAAGATTGAGCTATGATTGAAGCCTTCTATAGCAATGAAAACCATGGTAAAATCGATTAGTCAGTTCCTGTTCGTATGTGTCTTGGGGAAATTTCCAGACAATGGTTGATTGTAAGACTTCGTTTTAATAACTGACCTCAGTAATATTACTGACAACTCGCGTTTTCTTCAAGAGCAAACGAAAAAACAAACACACATCCACTGGTAAATACAAACCTCTAAACGAGTTGAAAGACATGTAGTTTTGATCCACCCGAAACCTTCCAAAGAATCCTCTTTTCACTGCTCGAGAAATAGAATCCCTTAGGTTGTTTACTCGCCCGCTGTTCACCTTAAGAGCAAGTTTCACCACGACACTGCCAGGCCTGTTAAAATAAGCAAATAAACAAACCAGCTCTTTACGAAATCACCCAAACCCTGGTAGAGGAAATGCTTGTTGGTAAAGAACAGCGACTGATTGGTTTTGGTCCCAATTTCGCAAACTGAAAACTTGCGTTATGCTGTTAATCCTCTTGCTTTTCATAGCACGTCAGCCAACGGAGGCCGGAGTCGATCAATCCCAGACCACTCATTCTTTGTAAAATGGTTATAGCTAGACAAAAGCTCTCCACTTGGTATACACACAGTTTTGGTCCAGCTAACTACTTAATTGTTGTTCTACAGTAACATCCATTGCAGAGTTTTCGGAAATTATAACTTCAGCAAGAATCTATCAACTTCTTAATACTAATATCAAACATGGATTTAGAGGATCAAATTGAAAAGACTGAAAACAAAAAGTAAAACATCTAGATTTTTGTTTAAATCTCGTTTAAATTGCAAAATATTGTTTGCATGTACATTATAAATAATTACGCTACAGTATCTAATTTTAAAAGTTCAAAAGCGGTGTCTTCAATTGATTTACTTGTACTGTACATTTCACTTTCAATGCTTCAATATTATATGTTTTGAGTTTGCCTAATCTTAGGAATCACTTCCTCCCCTCTCCTCCTTTCCCTCATTTCCCGTTCGAGGGTCAACTTAGCTTTAAGTACTCGATACACTATAAAATTATGATTGCTTGATTTTCTATTTGCAAACACTATAACATAATATAGTAACTGAAATTGAGTTAAGGAAAACTGAAAATTTTCAATAGCAACAGACAGACGTGTCACAACAGACAACAACCGAGTTGTAAGTAAGAGTAATTGGAAAGTATCAAAACTTACTCAAATGCCTCAACTCTAACATCTGTTTCGCCGGTCAGTGTCTTCACCTGTTAAAAAAACAAATCTATCAACCCAAACTCATATATATCATTATCGGCTGAACACATCAGGCAGAGTTTGGGTTTTAGGTGCAGCCCTGAGTTAAATTAAGAAACGAACTTGTTTCTAGGCTGAGCGACCAAACCCTACTGGTTACCTCCTCACTTACGTGTTCATTTGATGTTTATTAGCATCTAATTTTTCTACGACCAGCTCCCATTTGGCCTTGTAGTTCAGTTGGTAGAGCAAGTTCAGTGATTTGTTCCGGAGGTCGTTGGTGTGAAACCCACTG
>JAOBRH010611333.1:0-24722 GCA_027575125.1 Umimayanthus parasiticus | reverse complement strand
AAGGAAATAGAGAACAAAAACCTATAACAAAGAAACTGGCCGAGTTTCACAACCAGTTCGCTCTATTAACTATGGTTATTATTGAACATTGTATTATCACAGGGAACCCATACTCCATGTATGTGTTTTTGTGCTTCCTGTGGTGTCATGGCTTCGAGCATATATAAGAGAATGTATGGGCCAAAATCGACTTTGACAGTTTCTCGGTGAATATTAAAATAATTGAAATTGTACTTGCCTCATACGTAGTAAGTGTCTTTCTTGATCTCTCGTAGCGATTTCAAGTCTTTTGGCGGGTTTAGGGGGTTGAGGTTAGAGCGTTTAAGCACCTCCAGTTTTAAAAGAAATCTCAGTCTGTATTCAAATTACGGTAGTTCAATAGCCGATTCAACATGCCGAGCTCAGCTATACAACTGTCTTAAGAAAGGTCAGTCTCGTTCATTACATACATCATGTTCGGTGCATTGTGCACTTGTATACATTTAATTTGTACAAACTAGCTGACTAAGCTATTTAGATAACATATATATTACCGGGTACACATAGGACACACAGAGCCCGCGGAGGGCAGAGCCCACACACACACACACACACACACACACATACACACATACATACACACATACATATACACATACATACACACATACATGCATACATATCATACACACATACATACACACATACATACATACACACATACACATACATACATACATAAATAGACAGACAGACAGACAGATAGACACAAAATAGGTATGACAAATATGAATTTCCCATTTTTTAAAAATATAAAATATATCAATATGTCAACTTTTTGTGATTGTCGTTTTTAAAATATGAAAAGTATAGTTGCTACTGAAAAACTTTTCAGCTATTCCAATAACTTAACATATGGCTATGTTCATTAGCTAGTCAGATGATGCAGCCAAAATTCAATTTTTGACAATGCTAATTGAAGCGGGTGAATTACAACAACCTTGCTAATTAAAATATCGTCTTGCCGATTTCTACAGCATTTTCATATTTTCGACTGCAGAGGTATCTCCTCACCCCCTTCACTGGTAACAGCATACAAGCTTTTTTTATAAGAGAAATTTTATAAGGACGAGGCTCAAATTTGGCCAAAAATTAAGAACAACGTAAGAACAATCCAGGCTGGGATTTGGAATCGCAAACGCAAAGTTTGCTTTTCTCAACAAAATTCTAGACTGTTTTCCTCAAACTCAACTATATCGAGTGTTGAAACACTCCAAATGTTGAGATCGATCGGTTTCCATTGCGATTTATTCTGCTTGATGATCACAAGTTAGGTATATTTGCAATATTTTGGGAGTTATATTCTTACTGTTGTTTTTTCTATGAGTACTTTTTAAAATAAGAACGGTTATTAAAGAACAACTGAGGCTGAAATTTCCTAAAAAGTTAAGAACAATGAGGCTCGGCCAAAATTTATTGGTTCTTATAAAAAAAAGCGTGTGTTACGGATTGGAAATGTATTGTTTCACCTATCTATGTACGGATGGCACATTTACGAGCTGGTATTTAAACCGACAACTTAATTGAATTTAGAGTTATTTGCATAGGTGAAAATTCTTGGCAAGCTTGAACGTGTAAAGCAATTGCAGGCATTACTAAACAGATCAGCCAGCATTAAACATACCGTAGAAATTCGCACAACTAGTGGCAAAATTTTAAGTTCACCAAAATCAAGCTACTGATTCACGGAAAATTAGAAAACGAGAAACAAGCTTTTCAAAACTTGTTTTGTTTACTGAAGAGGCTTTTGACAAACAATTGGAAACCATTCAACACCTGTTGCCGGTACCTGTTTCGTTAGCGTTTGCAGAGCTGCAAGCTTGGAGCAGACAAACGACCAAAAAATGTAGTTTTTTAAGAACATTGAGAGGACACAGTTAGAACAGCGTGACAGAGAACCGAGGTAAGTGTAGGCATATCAGCAAGGTTAGATTAGCCTGCAGTAAAACAATAATATGCGAATTGGTGACACACCTACAAACGCACCTTTACTACGAAATATGAGAACACAACATGCACGTCACAAACAACGACTTTCCTACTTTGAAATCCAATTAAGTCAGAGTAACTTGTAGAAGTTACCTGTCAAAATTATCCACACAACCTTTATATCTGACTGCGACATCTCCTATTCGGTACTCTGAAACTTGTTGCAAGTTAAGAATGACACTAAAATGTACATTTAAAACTAGATAACAGCAGCTGCGTACCAGCTTTATAAGCTTAGCAAAATGTCAAAACATGTCCCTAATGTCATAGCTCTTATATAGGTATCAAAACTGACAAAACACAGTTATAAAAAAATGCATTTCTGAATAGTAATGCTTAGATCGTATTTCTTAGAATAACAATAGCAAAAATATTAGATCTTCGTTGCTTGGAATAAACTCGGAAATACATTCTACATAAGTACAAAGTTTGACAAAAAGGAGAAAACGCTGCCTAACAAGAGCCTAACTTGTGTTTCACAACTAAATTTTGGATGCGCAGAAGAGATATTACGATTAAACAGAAAGACTTAACATGCTAAATTATCTCCTTTTTTGTACAACAAAAAATAACAGACGTAAACCACAAAACCTGCGCTTCGATTATTTTAAAACGATTGTTTTGGTCTTTCCTAAAAATTTTATATTTATTTGCGAACGACGAACTGGTGGCTATTTTAAACTTTAATCAAGAATTCACACTGAGAATACAATTTTATAGAAAAACCAGGACAGGAACAGTCAACCTATCTCTGGCATAACTAGCTTAAAAAACATGAACTGAAGATCAGTTACTTTTAGTGAAAAAACTTTCAAAGGATAAAAAATATCGTTATACTACAAGCGCATATCAGAGTTACCCCTGAAATGGCAGACCTAGAAAGTCCGACTAGTGACAAACATGAAGACGAGACTGCGTTTAAGACCTTTGCAAGGGAGAAAGAAGACATTGTGAGGGGATTTCTTAAAGAAAAGGAGATAATCAAGCAGATTCATGAAGAACAACTGGAACATTTGCAACTTAAATTCGAAAATGAAAAAGAAGGCATGCAAAATAGTTTTGAGCGGGAAAAGTCGAACTTGTTGGCTGAGTTTCAAAACAAACTGGTGGAACGAGACAAAAACATTGAAATTGAGAAAATGGAGCTCCAGGAACAGGATAAAAATGAAGTACAAACTCTAATTCAACAAGTAGAAAACCGTTTAATGGAAGAAAATCGGAATCTGCAGAAAGAATTTGAAAACTATATTACCGAGAAGAATTTGCAGATTCAGTTGTTGTCAAGCGAGCTGGAATGTTATCGATTAAATGGTAGAAAGGCTGACTTTGAAAACAATTATCAAGATAGAGATTTGCAACACCAAATGAGAGAAACAACAATACTGAAGCATGAGCACGATAAGGAAATTGATAAACTGAAAAAGGAGTTTTCGTACCAGAAACTGGAGGCTGAACGAGGATTTGAACGGGAAAAGGCCGCACACTTTGAGAATATGGTTTTAGAAAAGCAAGATTTAGTCAAGAAATTTGAGTCAGAGAAAGCAAAAATTATAGAAGAGTACGAAAACGAACTTCAGTTTAAAACCACGGCTATTGAGAATATTCTGATTCAAAAATCGGAGATTGAGTCAATGCAAAAAGAAGAGAGATTTATGCGAGAAATGAAACAATATAAAACAAAGACTGAGAGCGAGATGGAAGTGAAACTGAAAGATCAACATGAACTAATTAAACATTTGCAAAAAGAAAATAATGATTTACTAAACTCATTGCAGGCGGAAAGATTTAGCTTAGGCAGGGTGTATAATCGAGAAATTGCTCTTCTTACTAATACAGATGCAGTTAGCAAGGAAGACATCGAGGTTGCTCTTATTGACGAGGTTGCCAAATTGAAGCAACAACAAGAGGAAACATTGCGACAAGTAGATAAGAAGTGGCAACAAAAGATAGAAGATATGAAGAAATCCCAAGAACCTTTGAGAGTCTTGCAAACACGTCATGAACAAGAAAAGGAAGAATTACTTCAGAATTTCAGGAGGGAAAAAGAACAATTGGAAGAACGACTTCGAAATGAACAGTTTAACCTTTTAAGAAGCTTGACTTTTGAAAAACATGACATTGAGAAACAGTGCCAAGAGCTAATTAAAACTAAAGAAGAGGAGTTTAGAGAAAAAGAAAATAAGCTTTGTGAGTCCTACGAGAAGAAAATAAAAGAATTTCGCGAAGAGAAACAGAATTTAATTAAAGATCTTCAAGAAGAAAAAGACAGGTTTGTGGAGGCTTCTCAACAGATTGACCAGTTGAAAGCTTTAAACCCAAAACTTGAGGAAACGCTTTTGTCAAGCAAGCAAAGTTCTGATACAGCAATGAAAAAGCCTAAAGGTGTGACAAAAGAAATGGGAAAAGATGAAATGAAAATTCAGGAAGCTCTGAACAGTTTTAATTTAGAAGAAGAGCTAGTATATGACATTTGCAACAAATTAGGCAACGTATGTGCAAGTATTCGGGTTGAAGAACAAAAGAAAGCTGAACAATGTCTCAAAGATAATGAAGTGATTTTGGATAACAAATACCGAAACGAGGTCGCAACATTACTTCGAAAGTATGACCTTGAAAAAGAGCAGTTGACGAACAAAGTCGCGGAACAAAACCAAAACGCTACTGAGAATCGAACCTTAGATGAGAATATTAGGAATTTAAGGGTTTTAATAAATGAAAGAGATACGGAGAACAAAATACTGAGAGACAAATGTAGTCAAGAAAGGCGTGAAATTGTTCAGGAAATTGAGAAATTGAAGGACAGACTTCATTCCTCTTTGGCTCAAGATCAACAGGCTAAATTGCAAAATGAAGTTCTTCCTGAAAATGAGAGGAACGTCCTACAAAATGCTATTAATGTGCATATGAAAGAATTGGATAATCTGCAAGAACAATTTGATGATTTTAAGGACACAGTTGAAGGAATGGGTGATGGTTCAATAGTTGAAAATTTCATGGAGCAGCTAAAAGCGTTAGACCATTTAACAGACCTGAAGGACTCACATGCAGGGAGGCCAAGTACCAAAGAGAATCAAGCTAAACTAAACGAGGAACTGCAAACTATCAAACGCAATATTGCGTTGTCTTACAATATTGATAAGCTGGAATTAGATAAAAATCACAGAGAGCATGAAAGACAGTATCAACACGAGTTACTACTAGCAAGGAGTTCTAAGTTACAACTAACACTTGATACTTTAAAGCTAGTGCACGAAAAGTTGGGCACGGAACCAGAAGAAAGCGAAGCTTCGAAGCAGTGGTTGAAGAGCCAGGTTGGTGATGAGTTGATGCAAGAACAAGAGGAAAGCGTAAGGCATGATATGAGTCCTACAGAACCAAAAGTAACCGGAGAAGGTGATTCACATTACATAGGAGCCAGTAAAGATCTCATGCGGCATTTGCGTAAAGAGAAAGAAGAACTGATGAGAGCTTTGGACGAGATGAGCAAGGAATTCAAGCATCAGAAAGAAGATATGTTACAGAGAATCCACACGCAACATAAAGAATATGTAATGAGCCCGGAAGCTGAAATAATTGAGACCCTTCTTCGGCAAAAATCGTCTTTGGAAGAGGCGCTAAATCTAGAACGCTTTTACCTCAGTAGAATATACTATCTAGAAATGAACGAAGAGTTGCAAGATCTGTTAACAACAGAAAAAGACAAGATGAGGAAACAGTCTGACAAACAAAGACTGGAGATTGTGTTAAACTACAGCAAAGAAATCGCGGAGTTACACAAGATTCTATCCGAGAAGGATGATCGAGAATTGGAGCTAATGGAAGAAAGAAACGAAACTGCTAGGAAAGTGTTCCTTCTGGAAGATGTGAGAAGCTCCGGAACGGAAGATATAACAAGTATGTATGAATGTTTTTATAAGTTTGTTTATTTTAAGGCGCAAAAGTAGACGCAAGAGTATGAAGGAAACAAGTGGCCGCAGACACGCACAATAAAAAGGAAAGCTTTTTTTTTCTTGTGTCTGCGTCCACTCGTTTTATTTATAGTCTTGCTTCTTCGTCTGCATCTCTGGTGCAAACATGCCTCTACTTTGCAAGTAATCCCAATTCGAAATAGGAAATATGGATAATATTGTTGAACGTGGAGGTACGATTTTTCGTGGGAACGACCACACGATAAGATAGCAAATGTACAGCTTTCGATAATATACTTTGATGCTTATCTTTTTTGTCAATATCAAGCTAAACAAATTGATATCTTTCTCAAGAAACTTATAGTCCGTGTCATAGCCACTACGTGGGTTAACTTCTTGTAATTGAGTTAACAATACTTACATAACATAACTCATGCTCTTTGTATTGATGGAAGGCCCTATTTTAGTCAACCATATGTAAAGCATCATCTTAGTAATTATGAAACAAATTCTTATTATCAGGTGAACTACAAAAAGACAAGGAAAGGTTAGAGGTGGCAATCCAAATGCAAAGAGAAATAGCCCAGTTACAGCAAATGAGACAACAAGAGCACCAACATGCAACGGAAATCCTTGCTGATGCAGTGGAAGTGATTAAAGAACTTGCCAGTGACAATACAAGAATATCAGCATTAAATGAAAGCAGCTCGCTCACTTCAGGTGTCCCGACTCCGATTAGTGTTGAGATTTCTGGGAGAGTAACACCTGTCTACGAAAGCTCCAGGTCACCATTACCTGTTTTCTCACTTTCAGAAGGAGAAATAAAGTCTAAAGAAGATCTAAAGCGAGCGTTACAGAGTCTAGTAAGAACGTCATTCCCTAAACAAACCAATAACGACTACGAATCAGACACGAAATCGGGAGCCACTTCGGACATTGAATCTGATTTCGAGAGTGAAAGCCAAAACAGATCAGGAGAAGACGAAGAAGAGCCGGAGCAGGGAGTTGATTCCGGTGCCGAATCGAATGATGGTGAAAAAGTAACAATTTCAAGGAAACAACTGAATCTTGCTTTGACGTTAGAGAGGTTTAATCTCAGCAGAGTATACAATAGTGAATACAAGGACTCTCTCAAGAAAGCATTGGCAAAATTGAGTAAGGTGAGGGAACTGTCAAACAAAAAATCGCAAGATACCGAAAATATCTTGCTTGACGGAATCAGAGACATAGTGGAAAGGGCAAAGTTTGAGTCTAACAACAACTACCAATTGAAAGAAAACAAACAGACCCAGACACTGGAAGGCGATAAAAATGACGCAGATTCTGCAGGAACATCTCTTGATGATGAACTATCTGAGAACAGAAAAGAAGTCACAAAAGAAAAAGAACAAAAAGGAACACGAGATACGGAAAACGTATGGGTCGGTGACAAATGCAACGATATACAACATCAACTGGAGCAACAACAACGACAACAGATAGACGAAGGGCAAGCCAAACAGCCCACTGCGGTAGAAAAAGAACAAGAAAAGGAATCAAAACCTGTTGTAAGTAATCAAGAACACAAAGGCAGTTACAATAAGGAGACAAAGAAAATAGAACACGAAGAAGATGTGGACAAAGATAAGGACAACCAAGAAGCAAAACAGCAAAATGAAATAGATAAGTTTGTGAGAGAAAAGGAAAGGGCAGACAAAACTGCACCTGCTGAGGTTACTAATCAACTCCAGGAGTCCTCAAGGGCCAGAGAACACGATTCTGTACCTACAAATCGTATACAAGATCACGAAGGGGGCGATATTGCACGGGACCGCCAACGTGGTAACGAGAAGAAACATTACGATAACAAAGAGGAGGCAAAAGGCGCACCAATTTCTACCGACAACAGTCTAGGTAGACAGGCAGAAGAATCAGAAATCAACAAGACAGAAACACACAGTCAAAAAAGTCCTAAAGACAGATCAGTTGTTGAAGAGCAACCTCAAGTGTCGAGAGAAAAAGATTTAAAGCCTGGGAGAGAAACGAGTACAATAAGTGAAGACAGAGAGCTTGAGGAAGGACAAAAATATGACGAAAAACAGTTTCCAATTAAAACAGATTCATCTGTGAATAAAGCAGACGACAAAACACCAACGCGCGAACATTTAGAGGGGGCTATTGTGAATGTTTCAACAAAAAAAGATGAAGCATTGGATAAAGAAAAAGACGTTTCGAAAGGAGAAGCAAAAACGTCTATGGACGAAGCTGATAAAATGGCACAGGATCAACAGAAGCAGACAAGCAATAAGGAATTAAAAGAACACAAAAATCAGAAATCATTAGATACTCCAAAAGATGATTCTCAGAGAAGCAGTACAGAGATGCCCGAAAATGCCCAAGGCCCTAATAAAACACTTGCTGAAGATAAACCTCAAACAGCAAAGGCCAAAGAAAACCTACAGAATGAAGGAGAGAAGGAAACACCTGAAAAGAGTAAGGTCGGTGACGAAAGACAATGTGCAGAAAAACAGTTACCCGATAAAGCAGATTCATCTTTGAATAATATAGACGCGGAAACAGCAACAAAAGAACGGTTTGGAGACGACGCTGTGAGTGCTTCAACAGAAGAAGACAAGACATTAGATGAAGAGAAAGGGCTTTCGAAAGGAGAAACAAAAAATGTCATTGATGAAGCTGATAATATACACGAAGAGCAAGAGAAAAGAAGCAAGGAGCTAGAGGAGTACACAGAGCAAAAGAAATTAGACAACTCTAAAAGCCATTCGTCTGTTGATTTGGAAGACAAAAATGTGGCTGAAATGTTTTTGGAAGATGAAAAAGAAAACGAAGAAAGCTTTGAAAAGTTGAAGAATTCAAACAAAGAATTAAACTTAAGTTTCAACATTTTACGTAACCTTGTGGGGAATAATTTTGTTAAGGAAATACCCCAACTGCAAAAAACAAGAAGTAAAGAAAGAAAAGATGCAAAGCCAGACAAAATCGCTTTAGAAAAAGATGAGTTCGCTAAATTGCAGCAGGAAAAGCGAGATTTAAGCGAGGAAATGGATAAAATAGACAAAAGTTTGGCTAAACTGAGGGGGCTCACTGATGACAAAATTGCTGAAAAAGATGAAGAAATCAACAAAAAAGAGCTTGATACTTTAAAATCATTAGAAACGTTGGAAAATTTGGAGAAAAAACTTGAAGACAAGGAGGCCATGGATTATTTAATCAGAGAGAAAAGAGAACTAACTCGTCAGCTCAACGACACTTCTGAGCAAATACGTGCACAGAAGGATAGGTTGAAGAAAGGGGGAAAGTTGGAAGACGGCTCTATAGCGGCACTAATGTGCGAAGAAAATGATTTAAAAGACAAGTTCCACGAAAACATCACATCACTGAAAGAATTGAAGAGAGAGCTGCAAGGTCTATCAGTAGAAAGAGAAAATGGCATTTGTAAGCTTGAAGAAAGAGCCAACGAGCTGTCAGCACAGCTTAGAGTGTTAAACAAAGTACAAAGAGAGTCTACAAACTTCGAGGATAATCAAAAACGGTCAAGTGGTGTACGCAGTAGTGAAATTACACTACTACCTCAATCCGTGGCACCTATAGTTAAACAAAAATTCACAGCTGAAGAAAAAGCTGTTGAAGCTGAAAACAAGGTACAAAAGACAAAGAAGGACATAGAACGGTACAAGCGAATGATAGAAAATCAGGACAAAAAGATGTTGCCATTGGCGAAGAAGATTCATCGGCTAGAAGATGCTCTAGAAAGGCAAAGCATAGGCAAAATGGTAAAAGATGGTCAAATCGAGGAAACAGTAAGCAAGACAACACAAGCAGGAAAGAAAGAGGAAAACGGGAGTTCTTCTGCAGCATCATTTTATGATGACAAAGTAAACGAATGTGACACTTTGGACTTTCAAGAGTTTTGCAGGCTAAAATTGAATCAAGAATTAGCAGGAAAAGAAAATGACTTACAAGAATTGCAGAGGAAAATTGACCTATTGTCTAAAGATATAGCAACATTTTTATCGAAGGAGGTAGTCTGGGATTTCGAAAGCACTAAATCAGCTTTGGATATAAAACAAGTGCTGCAGAAAGATATCGAAAATGTGAAGTCTAAAATTTCAGAAGAGAAAAATAGAATGGAAAATGATGGCAATGAAAATTTGAGGAGCTTAGCAAATTTGATTCGAGAAAAGTCTACAGTGGAAAATGAAATGGAAGGTTTTGAAAAACAAATCGAGGATCTCAAAGAAACAAGAAACAACATTTATGATTCGGAAGAATTAGATTTAAGAACAGCAACACCAGAAGTAAAACTAACAGTGGATCTCTTGAAACGAAAAGACGAAATGGAGCAAGCTATCCAAGAGATAGAGAATGAAATCTTCGAAGAGCAAGATAATTTCTTGGACGCACTCAAATACAGGAATAAAGAAAATATTCCCCCCAGCACGTCCATAAACAGACTTATTTCTGGAAAGAAGAAATCAGAATCTGATCTTGCAATTATAGGCAACGAACTTGCAGCACTTTTGGAAAATGGCGGTTTGGAAGAGCATTTTCAAGAAGTTAAAAACAAAAGAATTATCAAGAAAATGCTTGAACACGAAGTTGAAACTGTTAAGAAAAAACTCAAAAATGAACCAATGCGATCGGCCGGAGCGCTTGCCAACTTAGTACAAGAAAAAGCAAAAGTTGAGGAAGAACTAAAATTCGTTAATCGAATGTTGAAAGAATCAAAACTGTTGTTTGACAATGAAATTCAAGCCAATAAGGAATTTGTTTCTTGTCTGCCAGACAATGTGGTGGAGGCATTCGAACTAGAAATAGTACTATTAGAAGAAACAGAAAGCGATAAAATGAAAGAAAAGAGAAAGGAACTTGAAGATCTTCGGGCAGAAATGGATTCTGTATGTAGCGAACTGAACAATATTGAGAAAAACATGAAAGACAAAGGAATGGAACTAGAAGAAAAGCTAAAAGATGGAAGAGAATTCAGTGGAGAAGAAAACGTTCTCGGCGAACTAATTGATTCAAAGAAGGGAAAAGACAAGCTCAAATTGGCTACTGGGGAACGCATTAGCAGTTGCAGGGACAACAGAAAGGCATTGCAACAACACGCAGTTGGAGGAACAAGCAAAGCAAAGGAAACAGTAAGCAAAGAAACGGATGAAACATCTGAAGAACCTGCAGAAATGTCACAACTAAGAAGTAAACTTAAAGATTCTATTGAAAAAATTGCGTTTATTGACAGAAACATCCACGAAAGATTAGAACTTATTGAGAACAGTTGCGGTTCTGATAATGACAGCACAAAGATGCTAGAGACGCTATCCTTATTGATAAACGAACAATCAGAGTTCGAAAAAGCACTTCGTTGCCTTAACGAGATTATTGATTGTCTAAATAAGAAGGATAAACTACAGCAACAGCTGCAGAATATTCGACAATCACAACATCAAGGGAAAAGAAAGAACAATCTACCTCTGAATGAGCTTGAGGAACTACTTCAAAAGTCTGCTGAACATGAAAATAGAAAAAATCAACTCAAAACAAAGTTGGCAGACGAAATAAACAAGCTACAAAAAATTAATAAAGAGAAAGAAGTCCTTCACAAACACATAAAAGAAGTCGATAATAAACTGAGCGTGGTTCATGATGTGATAGAAGCAATCTCAGCTGACTTGGAAAAAAATGAAGAACATCTTAATACAAAAGACGAAAATGAGGAGAAAACTTTAGCTCGTATAGACAACCTTAACAAAGAACAAAAACTGCTACAGTCCCAGATCCATGAGCTCAGTAAACGAGTTAGAAAGGAAGAAGATACCAATGAAATACAGTTAACGGAAGAAGTTGTTAATCTCAGAGAACTTCTTAAAGAAAAAGAAAATCTCAAAACCTATCTCCGCGAGATTGAAAGCAAACTAGAGGAACTGAAACCGAATACAACTGCCAAGACCTCACAGGAGGAAGAAGAATTTAACAGGTTTGTAACCTCTGGCAATATCTTAAATTAATCAAAATGACTTGAAAATGAGGCAAAACCGTACTTGCTAATAGAGTAAAAACCCGCATAAAAGAACACATGATTTTCGGTTCAGGCTGAGTTTATTCTTATACATCGGGAGCTTTCTGCAAAATTGGCCTGAAGATGTTCTTAGGTGTTCTTAAAATTCTTTCTGGAATTATATCATACGTAGACTAGTATCAGAATGTTAAGGGAATAATAGTATTGCATGATTAGAGGAGGGGTAGCAATCCCTAGTAGGCTTTTGCAATCCATTTTTTCATAACAATATCTGTTCATTTGTCAGGCTGAATTTGTTCTTATGTATATGATACGTATATGATCATATTTCAGCCTGAGTGTTCTTAATGCAGGTGTACTTTTATGTGGGTTTTTATTGCACTTGAATAGTAATACAACTCATTTGGCACTGAAGAAAGCTCTTTTTGTTTCCTTGACCAAAACCTTGTGCTGGTAGCTGACATTTATTTTAAGAACAGAAGCGTTTTCACAGTTACAAAGACATACCGTTAGCTACGGGTAGGACTATAAGAGTGACCGCTGTACATAAGTTTAAAAGCATTGACGCTATTCCCAATAACAAATTATCGGCTGCGTTCCTATGACGTCACTTGTAGAAACCGCTTTACTGCATTGCCTTAAAAATTATTCTAGAAAAAGTTACAAAATCCTAGAGATTTAATATTAATGCTTTCGTCGTTAGAGCGGTAAGTGTGCAATGTATACTTCCCCAGTTCTATATGATGCTAAGAACAAGACAAATATCTGTTTTACAAAAAATAAAAAGATGTACGTGCTTTCATTTTAGGGAAGGCAAAAGAAATGAGCTGACGAAACACAAGCGCGAGTTAGTGAGCACACTTCAAGAGCTTAAAGACCAGAGAAAACAGCTGCAAATGGGGGCAGACAGCGAAGAACTAGAAGAGGCTATAGCAGAGTTGACTGAGACTCGGCAGGGACTGGAACAAAAGGACGAAGAGTTGACAAAGCTTTTGTTTGGCACAAGCGATTTTGAAGAGAAACCTGTGGAGGAAGAAACAACGACCCCAACACCAAATGAACTACGTTATTACAACAAAGTTTTGGAGCAACTGAGGAACGAAAATGGAACTTTGATTGATCTGCTAAAAGTAAAGGACACTGTTAAGGAAGCATCCGCAAAACAACGCGAACTTGCAGAAGAAACGGTTCGACGTCTTAAATTAAGAACAGGAGAAAACCTTTTCAATTTTGTAACATCTGAGAATTTGAAGAAACAGTTGGTTTCAAATCAACTTCCGCAAGAAGTAACTGATTCTCTCAAAGACGAAATGACAGTACTAGACGTACTAAAAGAGCAAACAAATGACATTGAGGAATTGCGGCAACTAAGCGAAAAATTGGATGGCGAGATAAACACTTTAAGGGGAACGTTTGGTGAAGATATGGTAGATGAGTTGCTGATTCCTTCTCTATGTGACGATCCGATGATGCGAAATGAGTTTATCACCGAGGTTGAAAAAGAACGAAAAACGATATCCGATATTCTTGAAGAGCAAAGAGAAATGCTGGAGACAGTAAAGAGTAAATTGGGTTCCAACCTTTTCGATTCCATGATCAAGGCTCAGTCAGAAACTAAAGCTAAAGACGTCATTGCAAAGTTTGATACCGAAGTCGAGCAAGTTGTTCAGGAAGAGACTGATGAAATAACAGAAGCAAAAGAAATCATCAAACCTACGTCAGAAGAAGTAAAATTTGCACACAAACTTAAAACTCCACAGTATACGGCTTTTGAAGAAAATACCCTAGAGGAGGTTCTCTCATTTTATGAAAAAGAACTTGAAAGTTTAAAAGTGAAGCTTGGAAAGGGCCTCTTCAACTCATTGCTTGAAATGGACAAAGAATCTGAAGTCGTTTCTCAACGGAAAGATAACAAGAATTCTGATGCACAAGAAACTCGTACTCAGGACAACGCTGTTACAGAAGTGAAAGACAAGGCAGCAAACTCTTTAGAATTTACCAAAGAAACTGGTTTTGAACCATCTCTGGAAGAAGTAAACGACGAGGAAAATATGGAAACTTCTAAGGAAAAAGAATCATATACTTCCCTGATATCAGCACAACGATATCCTAAACGGTTGTCAATGAAATACGACACTGATGGTTTTCCTGCATCATCTTTGAAACCACTGTTAGCTTTTGACAGAACCCTTGAAGACGTGTTAACAGCTTATGAAAGAGAACTTGCTACACTGAGAGAAGAAAACGAGATCTTCCGAGGACAACTAGGATGCGGCCTAGCTGACAGTCTACTTGACATTGGCCTAAGCAAAAGGGCGCGCGGAGTAGAAATGAGACGCGATCAAAGAGTCGAAAAACCAGAAGAACCTAATGAAGAGCCAAAACTGGAATCAAAACTGGAAGAAACGTCTGAAGATGTTCTTAAATCCATATCGGAAGATGATAAACCACAGATAGAAGGGAGAAATAATAGAGACCTTTCCGAAACACCGGAAGGTGGCATTTGTTTGGACACGGAAAACGAAAAACGGGCAGTGTCTCCCACTTCTCTTGATCACACGCAAAGCGAAAAATCGGAAGAACACTTTAAGCCTCAAATGAAAGCTCTTATCATCATGGAACGTGATAGTGTTAGTTTGGAAGAATTGTTAAAAGATTATGAACAAGAATTGGAAAGGACTAGAAGTCGTACTTCAGATAGAAATAAAGAACTGACTGGAGACACAGAAGTTGAGTATGAAGCTAAGTTAAAAACTTATGAGGATGAAAAAAGGAAACTGCAGGATATGCTCCACAACCTACGAGAAAAAATTGGCCCCAATTTGGTGCAGTCAATGGAAATGAATGACAACAAAGAAGATAGAAGGGAGTTAAAAGAAATGGAGGATGAAGAAAAGAAATTTTCGTTTGAAATTATCAGAAAGATGGCTGAAGAACAAAAAACTCTTGAAGATATTGTATTGGATTACAAGGCAAATATTGAAACGCTGCAAACAGAAGTCGGGAAGCTGGATGAAATATCAAAATTAGAATCCAAGATCAACGAACTAAAAACCGAGAGTAAAGAGCATCAAAACAAGCTGCAAATTTTGACCGGGAAGCTTGGGGACCATTTGACCTCCGATATTCTTAACGTGGATAATGAAAAGGCTTCGAAAAGGTTAGATGAATCACAGCCAAGTATCATGACAAAAATGGCCAAAGACAATATGACATTAGGTGAAGCTATTTTGGATTACGAAGAAGAATTGGATAAATGTCACAAGGAAATAGAAGGTAAGTCACATTTATATAAAATTTTAAGTTGTCAAAATGGAGCTAAAAATGTTACATTTCTTAACGCAGATTGCAGAGAAAGCCTGAATAAAATTGAAGAAAAGATAGGCAAAGGGTTGTGTGAAACACTTTTGAGACACAGCACTGAGAAAAAAGAACCCAATGCTACAATCCACTTAACTCTTCAAGCTGTAGAAATCATGAACGAAGAAAATAAGCCTCTTTCCACAGTCATAGCAGAATACGAGGCACAGCTAGCGAAGCTGAAAAGTGAAAATGAGTGTCTTAGGAAAATTACAGAGGGTGATGAAGAAATGAAATCTATCAGTGAGATTGTACTGGATGTTGAAAATAGACTAACAGAAACAAAAGAAAAACAAAAAATGGCTGAACTCAAGTTTGAAGATCTTCGAAAGAAGTTAGGTTGTAGCCTTGCTGACGAAATGCAAGACACAGCAAAAAGAAGTATTGCTAGCTTGCAAGCTCTTGATTTGATGACTAGAGAAGAAATACCCCTTTCAGATGTTATAAAGAAGTACGAAATTGATTTGCAAACACTGCATGAAAAAAATGAGGATTTGAAAACCTCAAAATCCTGGAAAGAAAAGCAAATTGACTCTGCAGACGGAACAGCTACACTAGAAAAGTCAATGACAGAAAACGAGTGTAGGTACACAGATGAAAAGTACGGTGAAGAGTTGACAAAAATAAAAGAAGAGCTGAATAATTTAAAAGAAAAAGTTGGTCAAGATTTGGTAAAAGAAATGGATAAACTGGACGCGGACAAAAACAAAACTTTTTGCCTTAGAGCAGTAGAATACATGTCTCAGGAAGCAAAACCTCTCTCGGAGGTCATCAAAGTCTACGAAAATAAGCTCGACAAGTTTGAAAATTTTGAGTGTCGCACAACAAATCCAAAACAAGATGAAAATGTTAGAACAAGCGACGAAGCAGATGGACAAAAGGCGATAGGGGAAGAAATAGAAAATGAAACAACAACGGATCTTCGGCACTATGATGGGGAACAAAGACAGCAACTAAATACAACAAAAGAAGGAATTGATCAGGAAAACGAAAACCTTAACAAACTAATTAACAGATTAGGGGAAGACCTGGCCCAAAGAATAATCACCCTCGAAGAAAACAAAACAATTAGTGGGTCTTTCAAAGCTTTAGATATCATGAATGAAGAAAACAAAACGCTGAGTGATGTCATAGACGAGTACGAAGATGAGATAGTAACGTTACGAAGGGAAAATAAGAACATGCAGAGACTTACGTCAGGCAAAGATGACAAGGAGACAATAGGTAATATTGTTACCGAGTATGAGAACAAATTGTCAACAACGTCAAAAGATAACGCCGAACTTGAGAAAGAACTTAAACAGCTCAGGAAAATCGTTGGGCAAGACCTTGTAAAAAGTGTGATAAATCCAGAAGAGAAGAAGCTTGAATTACGAGCACTAGAAGTGTTGCGTAAAAATGAGAAAACAATTGCCGCAGTTCTAGAGGATTATGAAGAAGATCTTGACAGGTTGAAAAGAGAAAACAAAATACTAAATAGGATTTCAACGGAAGATGTTATGGAAGAATCATCGGTAAGCGACATAGATTCAGGAGATAAAAACAATAGCATGCAATTTTCAAATAGAGAGAACGAGCTCGAAAGAGAGTTAAACTCACTGAGGGAAAATATTGGCGTAGATTTTGCTACAGAAATAACAAAGTTTGATGCAGGAAAGAAGGACTATCCAATTAAAGCATTACATTTTATGCTGAATGAAAAGAAGCCACTTTCACAAATCTTAATTGAATACGAAACGAAACTTGAAACACTGCAAAAGGAAAACGATTCGGCTTCAAGACGGGTTGGAGTAGATGACGACAAACAAGCCATATTGGCAGAATATGAAGAAAAGTTAAGACATGCACAAAATAAGCTTGAGAAGTCAGAAAATGAATTAAAGCGGTTAAGTGCGAGAATGGGAAAAAACACCACAAGCACAAAAGATGCTCAATCTTCGAGCAGAGGTGGTAAGCGTTTTCCCGAAGAAGACAATCAAACACGAAATGAAGACAAATCATTACAAGCAGTGCTAGCTAGAACTCAGGAAGCGATACTCCCTGCAGCTGTCGAAGAAGTGACTATGATAGATAAACAACAACAAACAGATGGTTGGGATAACAAGAACAATCTGACAGACAAAAGTGGTAGTGGAACCAATGAAGAACACTTGCAGAACCTAAAAGAATCAAGAGATTGTATACAACATAAACTTACAGTTTTGGAAAAACGAATGGGAGGCAATCTAGCAAAAGCAATAATTGACATGGAAACGACGAAGCAAAAACAGTCCGAAACAACAACATTAGGCAAGAAGACCTTCACTTGTAGCATTCTGGACAAAATGGCCGCAGAAAGCAAGACCCTCACTGAAGTACTCGAGGAACAAGAGAGTGAGCTCACGAGCCTATCCACCAAGAACCAGATTCTCCAAAACATAACAGGTAAACTTATATTTTTGATACCTATAATATTAACACGAGATTTGGCGCATGGAGAGGATTATTGGAACGCAGATCTTTCAGCAAGCGAGCAAGAAGCACCAAGATCTTTCCGTTATTTTCTGCGCAACCCCCTGACAGATGCGAAAGCACCCACAAGAACAAAGCGCATTGACCGTAGTAGAACGACTTTCCGCGCAAAAGACTTGTCCAAAGCGTATTAACTGGCAGACATTCACAACGAAACGCAGCACAAGATGCACCCCAATACTTTGCCCTTACATTATATCAGCCGATGTTGATTGCGCGGTACACTACGTTTGTAACTTGTGTGGATATCAATCACTAATAAACCTACCTTACGGAACCCCCAAGATATCAGGCGATGTTGATCGCGCGCTACACTACATTTGTAACTTTTGTGGATATCAATCACTTTAAAAACCTACCTTACGGAACCCCCAAGCGACAAAACGTTACCGTTTGAGCGAGGAGCAAAGTAACACCATTATTTGAACGCAAATTTGGACTGCGAAGCATACCAGTTAGTTGGTAAAAGATCAACAAATTGATTACAATGTCCAATAATGGCCTCTAAAGTGAACTCAACAATGTATTAGCTGATGTTTTACCAAGAGGTTCCTGAACTTTCATAAATCAATAACTAAAAACCAATTTTTTTCTAACTCGTCCAATTTGAAACGTGAATATGAAGAAGTGCATTGCTTACTCTTATTTTTTTGCTAACGAAAATCAACGCTTCGTTTTGGGATTTTGCTATATGGACGAACACTCAATATACCTATCAACCATTATTCACGGTTTAATAGTGCTACGTCTCACATAATTTTTGAGTGAAAGTACACAACACTTAGCACACTATATTAAATACTAACATATATCTTCGGTATTTTTCTTTTATAGATAAGGATAAAAATAACAGGTCCGTCCTTGAAGCTTTGTCAAACTACGAGGATGAAATCAAGAATGAGAAACAAAAAAAGCGAGATTTGCAGCACAAACTCGATGTGTTGTCTGCAATGCTTGGAAGTAAATTAAGTGAAGATCTCTTGCATCTGGGTGAAGAAGATGACAAAAGCCCACAAACAAAATATAGCACAAGTGCTGCGAAAAGTGTTGCTGAAGAGAAAAAATCTTTGGCCGAGATTCTAAAGGAATACGAAGATGACTTACGAAAACTTAACGACGAAAACAATAAACTGAAGAAAGCGAGTGTTAGCGGAAAACAGGATTCTTTCTTAGTCTCAGATTATGAAGACAAACTTCAGGAAAAGGAAGAAGAGAAAGAAGCAATTAAGAAAGAACTCGATGAACTGTCTTTGAAAGTTGGCAAAGAACTATGTCAAGAACTGACTGACAAAAGCAAAGGGGATCAAGGAAAGGGTGGATTGATTGTACTGCAAATTATGGATCAGCAAGGAATTCCCCTTGCTAAAGTGATTTCAGACTATGAAGATAACATTCGTAAACTTGAAACAAACCTTGCAAAACTTGGTGAATGGGTAGGACATGACTTAAAGGAAAAGATCTTAGAGTTTGATAAATCACAACCAAAGAATGTAGAACACAGATTCTCGCAAGTGCTAGCAACGGTCATGTATGGGGAAGACAAGACTCTGGCAGAAATAGTTGCTGGATACGAAGCTGAATTGATACAGCTGAGAAGGGAAAATAACAAATTTAAGGCAAACGAGAGGGATGTTGAACTTTTGACTAGTAAACTCGGGCATGACTTCGCAAATGAAATTCTTCGGAGCCAACACGAGAATAGTGAAGACAAAAGCGATACGAATTTGAAACTGAAAGCACTTGACAAGATGGGAAAAGAACAACAAACCATAGCTGAAATTTTGGAGTCTTATGAAGACGAGATAGAAAAGGGGAAAGAAGAAAAGGCCCAACTTACACTATTGGCTGATCATCTTAACATCCTTACAAATAAAGCCGGCAAGAACTTGACAAACGATCTTTTGAGATTGGGTGCAGACAGAGATCTAGAAGATGCGCCAAGTGTCAATGCGTTATTGACATTACAGAGAGAGGGTAATACATTAGAGGAGATTATCCAAGAGTACGAGAACAAAATCCAAAGTTTGGAAGGAGATGATGTTGAACATAAAAGTGATAACACTATAAAAGATTTTGAAACACGAATTAACGAACTAGAAACAGAGCTTGATGAGGAGAGAACAAATAGAAAAGCACTTGAAAAAGATGTGCAAGATTTATTACAAGATATTGTCAGCCTAAAGATGAAGCAGGCCGATGAAGATACTGATCATGAAGACGATAAACGTAGTCTAAAAGAAAAATTAAAGGAAGACTACGAGCTCAAGAAACAAAATAAATATCTTCAGGATGAACTCCAGCAAGAAAAGCAGAAGTCCAAGGCACTTGGAGAAAGCAAAGTCGAGCTTTCAAATGAACTAGAAAGCACAATCGCCGAGAACGACGGGATAGTAGAAGCTAAAGAGAGAAGAATTAAGGAAGATGAGAACAAGCTCGCTAAACAAGAACATGAGATCAGTGTATTGAAAACAAAAAATGACGATTTAGAGAGGGAAGCGGAAAACGTAAACAAGCAGCTAAAGGAAAAAATTGATGAACTGAATGAAATTAAGAAAGCAAACTTGATGAGAGAAAACGACAAGGAATTACAAACCACTACTGAAATTGAGAATCTAAAAAAAGACAAAGAGAAAACTGAACGAAGCCTTGACGAACAAAAATATGCTAATCAAGAGTTAAAAAATAAAGTTGATGGATTGCAGGAAGAAGTTGATAAATTGAACAAGCTGAATGCACAAACTGAAAGTGAAATTGCTAAAGAGAAGGGACTAGCAGATGAAAAATATTTATATGAAAAACAGAAGAATGAATCGTTAAAAACTCAATTAGACGAAAACGAAGAAATGCTTGCGGAAACTATAAAAAGATATCAAAGCAAGGTTTTTGATTTAGAACAACAAAAAGAAAAAGTAGAAAATCAACTGAATCAAGAAATCGAAATACTTGCTCACAAGTTGGAGTTAGAGAGAACAACAGCAGAAAGGCAAAAGAAAGATTTCGATGAAGCTTTGAATCGAGAAAGAGAACATGTAAAACAAGATTTAGAACTTGAATTTTTACGAGAAAAAGAACGTATGAAGAATGATTTTGATTTCACTCTTGGTGAACACAAAGTAAGTGAGGAGAAACTTAGGAACACAATCGATGAATCGGAAGACAGCCATAAAGAAGAAAAGAAGGAAATGACAGCGGTGTTTATGGAAGAGAAAAACCGTCTTCAAGATGCATTCAACAAAGACCTTAAAGCAAAAGATGAAGAACACAGAAGAACATTGGAACAGATAAAACTCGACATGGAGAGTAACTTTGCAAGGGAGAAACACGAACTTGTTGATGCGTTTGAGAAGGAAAAGGAAGACATTCGAAGTAGCGCCAGGAAAACAATAGTTGAAGAAGTTTCAGCAAAAAAATGTGAAATAGAAGCAGATTTTCAAGCAATGCTTTCACAAGTTGCCAAAGATCATGAAAATGATATTGAAGCTGTTGAAAATGATTTAAAAGCAAGTGCTGAAAAATTTAAAGAAGAGAAAGAAAACATTGTTTCTAAAATGCAAGACGAAAAGGAAGAGCTCATTAATACTCACGAAAAGGAAAAGAAACTCCTTGAAAATACTATACAAAATTTACTCAAGGAAATTGTGAAGTTGAAACACCAGAGGAAAGAACTCAGACACATTCACAGAAAAGAAAAGGCTGAGATTGAAGAAATTTGCCAGCAAGAAAAAGCAGAAATGAAAATCAATTTTGACAGATGCAAAACAGACTTAGTAGAAAAGTTACAAGAAGACTTTTCTCTGAGTGTTTCCAATGAAATCTCTAAACGCGAAGCATTGATTGAAAATTTAAGAGACGAATTAAACGCTGTAGAAACAAGAAATAAAAATTTGGAGCTTCAGCTTACTAAAACAGACAACCAAAGGGGACCACAAAATGAGATTGCATCTTTGGAGCTAGCTCAGAAGAATGATAACAGAGGGCTTCGAGAACGTATAGAACAAGAGTATGAGAAAAAGTTAGAAAAGGAAAAGAACAAATTTGAAGAAACAATGCAGGGGCTTCGTCGGGAAGTAAATACCTTACAGGAAAAAAGGAAGTTGATTCAAGATCGCGTTTACAATCAAGACCATAGTAACAATGAACAAAAAGTTATTGAAAAAAGCATTGCCAATTACAAGAAGGAAATTCTAACAAAACTAGAAGAAGAAATGCTACAAAAGATGGCGAGAGAGAAAAGACCGTTGGAAGAATCAATTGCTGAACTACAAAAAGAAAACGAAGAACTCAAACAACAAAAATGGGAACTTAAATCTCAGTTCCGAAGGGAGAGATTAAATATTGAAGAGGAATTTGAGAAAGAAAAGGAAAATATTGAAAGCAGGTTTGTTAAAGAGAAAGAAGATTTGAAGAGCAAGTACGAGTCGCGAGTGCAAAAAGAACAGATGAAAAGAACAATGGTGGAGAAAGTGCATCGCGCAACTAGTCCAGCGGATTCCCTTGTAAGTATGTTTTAATTAGTAATACTTTCTATTCAAATCCTTTGATATGGTTGAGAGAAATCCCTGTAAGGCAAAAAAAATCGTAACTGCGTTTGGTCACGGGTGCCGAGTGCGTAGTAGGATGAACAAATAACAAAAATCCACACACGTTCCAATTATTATTTCCTAGCCTCATTAAGCCACTTTATTGGAATTCTAAGGTGAACGGTACGAGCCTGGGTTCCGTGGTATTATTTACATGTCACAGATTAGGCACAAGGACCCAATGTATTTTTTCTTGCTCAGCCAGTTTCCGAATTTCCCCGGGAATTTATCTGAAGTTATGTAGAATTTAAACAATATACAACCGCGCAACTTTGATACTTGGGTTCTAGTGGAACCCAAGCTCACACCGCTTATATTTGTGATACAAAAAACTCGGTAACGGTAAGGTTAAGCTGCCGGAAATTTTTTCACAACTTTACATCTTCACATCCTAGAATTTATGTTTTCTGTTGGCATCTTACGTGAACGTTTCAGGATTCCAGTAGAAACGAAGAGGCCATGAGAGCCCTGCAGTGGGAGAAGCTAGACTTGCAAGACGACAATGAGCATCTGAAGAGCGAAATCAAGCGGCTTACAATGAAGCTTGAGTCTATCGAAACAAACTTCCAGGATGTTATGGCAAGTGAAAAAGCAAAGGTACCCAATCAACTCTTGAACAAACAAATTGCTGTAGTTTTGAAGTTTATTAAATGTAACACGTGTTGTATTTATCCCTTCACCTACCTCTGAGGAAACATTCTAGCTAATTTGATAATCTCTTCTTTAATATATATAAATATTTTTAGTATAGTTTACCTATTCAGTTTATTGTCTATTTTATTATTGTAATGGTAACCGTAGATTAGTAATGGCAACTGAACCACGTGAGGTGCAATTTGTGATGAAGCCATACGCGTGAATGGATTGGAAGTCAAAAGTACGATTTAAGACCAAAATTACGCTACTAAGTTAAATTATCAATTAATGATATCCATTTTAAAATGAATTTTTTATAAGCAAAAGATATCTTTTAGCTAACGTTTGACACTGATTGGTTATTTCAGTTTTTTCTGATTGATGATTGGATGTTCAAAACAGTGCGATTACTGGCTCAAAAAAGTGCGATTAATTCTGAAAAATTTTGCTGTTGGGAACCGGTCAGATTTAAGGAATCACAAGTGATTTCAAAATGGATACAGTTAAAACTTTTATGTTAATCAACAATAATCATTGTTCGTTCTTGAAAGCTCAAAAGGTGATTGTTTTGTTAATGTGTACACTAGCAGAGTTATGCAATTTCTGTTTTCGTAATTTTATTTTATTACATTCTGCTAGGTTCAAAGGATGAAACAAATCCAAGAGAAGATACCTAAAAGAGTAAGTTACTTGGTCGTCTTTACATTTCTCCAAAGGTTGATACTATTAGTGGACTATTATCATGCGAGGCCTTGCTATGAAAAGAGCACAGTTTCCTCAAACGTTATGGGATAAAAGGACTAAACCGGAACACACTGACTTTGAAAACAAAACTGCTTTGGCCGCAAGACCACGTTTATTTTGTGAGCAAAAACACCTCAGGGCCGTAGCAAATGAAGGTCAAAATTATTGAAAGCCGACGTTGGTGGTTTATCAGTAACGTAAAGAGTGCAGCCATATAATGAATTACAATAAATTTTATAAACTTTCGAACCTCCCTATACACAATTCGGGCTTCGGAGGCTTGCTCCCCCGGAGATGTTTTAACTACTATATGATATCTAAAATAGTGTTCCCTGCACTCTGGGAGCATACCGTCCTGCATCTGAGTTTGAACGCGGCTTCAAAGTTTTGGTTGCAGAAATTGCCTAATACCACGAGTAGTCGTCACTTTCCTCAAAAGAAGTGCGTTTTTGTATTACTTTTTCAAGAACTTAAGCGGTGTTTCGTAAAGATACCAATTTTATTTTTTTAAAAATCGAAGTTCACGAAAAACCTTTTCAAACATTTTTGAACACGTTTACAAGATCTTCCGAAGATTTCCGAAATGTTTCGAAGATTTCTCGAAGACTTCCGAAGATTTAACAATATTTTCGGAAGACTTTCTAATCACGTTCCGCAAATTTCCAAAAACTGCCAAAGGCTTTCTGAACGTTGCCGAAGACTTTCGATAAACTTACATTTTTCGATCATTTCCAATTTTTTTAAGCAAATGAAGTTCCCGGTGATATTGCCAAATTACGTTTTAATTGAAAACGACGACAGATTTTTGTTCAAAATGGTATCGACCGTTTACGAAAGAGAAAATTGCAACGCCGCCCCTATACACCTAATTCCAAAAGCCTGGAGCGAGCATGGAGTCGAGGCATTGTGGACAGGATTCTTTTGTCCTGTCCACAA
>JAOBRH010610224.1:0-15607 GCA_027575125.1 Umimayanthus parasiticus | reverse complement strand
ATGGCAAGTCTCCCAAGATACAAGAAAACCTATTTGCTATGTACCATTAGCCTAGAATACAGTGCAACTGTGAAAAAGACCCCAAATTTCCCAGTATTTTAAAAAGTCACTGAAAATTGTCACTTAGGCCGTTTTTGCACCGAGCTCTTCAATTATATAGCACAAAATTACTGGTGGGAACACATGCTTGATAATTCAAAAAGTTGTAACACATGTACAAGCTATAACACAAACTGGTACAAATCCATGGTGATATATGATATGAAGCCTTTTGTAAAGTTCTGAGTGGCATGTGTACAGTAAACTGGAAAACAGGTCAGGGACTATGGTACCATACAGTGTAATTTGCACCCCAAGTCATACAAATGTACTTTTCAATTTATCAACCTTGCACCATTAGACAGTACAGGTGCAACTTGCTGCTTAGAGAGTGCTGAGCTGTGTGAGTGTAACAGTTGTTCTGTGTTGTATTTCCCTTTGTTTAAAAGCATTTTGCATTATAAATACATGTTCATGTAATTGTACTTACCCACTAAGGACACCAAGAACAAGGTTGAGTACAAAAAATGAACCCCAGATGATGAGAGTTACAAAATAGAGCCATGGCCAAGAGTTGCCTACAGCATCATTAATCTAGTGAAGAAAAAATGGCAGTACATGTATATTTTCTCTGTGCAATCTGACAGACTTTGGTTAAAAAGCAATTCTTTTTATAAATATCCTGCTACATGTATCAGGGTCTATTAGGGTATTCTTGGGATCCAGGATTTCATTAAAAGACAGTGTGCAATTAGGGATTGGATTGCCCCCGGAAAGTGGGATTTGCCAAAATTGGCCACGAAATACGAGATAGAATGCGGGATCATGACCCTGATGTTATCATGTACTGTATCTCTGGACAGGAGGACTGTGGCAGATTTTGCCCCCATCTGACGAGTATGGTAAAGTGTATTCTTGAACTGCTAACATAATATTCCAGCACACAGTTAAATGTACCAAAACATTGTAGTTTGGCTTTATAAATTGTTTCATTTTTTTGAAACCGGAAGTAAAATTTTGCCTGTTTGAACGCTAATTGCGCCACAAAGAAAAATCCAAATCAAAAAATTTTTTTGCTAGGTATATCAGAACATTACATGTAAGTACTGTAGATTCCAAATATGAAGAAACCCCACAAGTGATATATACACTTTAAGACACCTCTTTGCGCTAGTATAAAAAAATTGTGCATGTGGCATGTTGAATTGAGATCTCATGTCATTTTTACAAGGTGGCACACACAGAAGTATAAGGAATGTCTGGTTACATTACCTTCCCATCTGACACATAACTATTTGAAGGAATGCATTACATGTAATTAAAATATTTTTTTAACTTACCAGTATGCACAAGTTATGGAATAAAAGTTCAGCTTGCATTGATATTAACTGTTTAGTTTTATTTCACTGAAAAAACCTGTCCTAAACAGTCATGAAATGTATAATTTTATTACATGTATGTATAATTTTATTACTTGAATGTACAATTTTGTACCAATACATGTATATAGATGTACATTGTAACTCTGAAAATCATGGTGAAGTACGTGCGTGTGCATATAAACTTACAGTATATAAAACATCTGTCCATCCTTCCAAAGTGATGCATTGAAACACTGTCAGACAGGCTAGCCCAATGTTGTCAAAGTTAGTTATTCCATAATTTGGACCTTTCCATTTATCAAGACAGACTTGGCCCTGGTCAGCGAGACAGTGATATCCTGCCCCTCCTGCGCTGCATGGGTGGGGCTCATCAGAACTAAACTGACCTGCACAATAAGAAACCAGTTAGTATATAATAACTGACAATGATAGACTTGCATAATCAATATTGATAATATATCAGTAATTAACAGTCATAATAACTTGTAAATTAGTAAATAGCTGGAACATACAGGAGTCATGGTATGGTACCTCTGCACAGTACTGTACTGGATCCTACTGTAGTTTGACAAATCAATTTACATGTAGTGCACTGTACATGTATTCTGTACTGTCACAGTATCAAAGATTAAAATACGTAAGTAGGTTTAGCAAATTTTAAGGCATGTCCAATATATTGTACCTGTTACTATATGATAATAATAATAATAATAATAATAATAATAATAACAGTAATAATTATAGTAATATTAATAGTAATCAATGAGTTTTCGCATATATAAGTATTTTAAGATTGGTGTCATAGGCTGCGTTCGCGCCCTATATGTACGTTTATTTAGGAACATATGGCATCCAAATGTTTTACACTGCAACAATAATATAATAATTACAATGATAGTGATAATAACAATAATAAGTAATAATGACTAATCTAGTTCTTCCATCATGTGACTCTTTGCCTGTAAATAACTAACAGTTACACTTTCAGAAAATGTTGTGGATATTGCAGACATTCCAAGCCTCTTGGTTTTCCTAAGAGTCTCTGAATTTTTGTGCATTCTCCCTGAATTTTGCCAGTGACAGTTTCCCAATTTTTGGTACAGTTCAAAAATTGAGGTTCATGCAGGTTATACATGTACAAACGAGTTGATTTGAGTGATAAATGTGGAAATGGGGCAATAGATCTCAGTTTCTGTTTTGTTCCCAAAGCAAATTGATGCAGTTGACTGTATGTAGTTGCCATATTCCGTAGTTGTCTTCCCCAGTCTTCTTTCAGAGACCCATTAACTCATCCAGTTGTTTTCCCAAAGAGACTGTCATCTTCATTTTTCGGAAAATCATGTGCACGTAGTCTTTTCAAAGCCTGAGGTCAAGAGGAAACAATGATTTCAAAGGGTTGTGTTGGGGTGTTGATGGTGGTGGGAGAGGGGGGGGGGATGGGGATGGTGGGGAAGGATGTGGTACGAACTTCCCTATTTTCAAGCTCCAGAGGTTGGAACGCATGATGTAGTTCTAACTAAAACATATAGTTTGCACTTTAGAGTACATGTACTATTATTGTGGTACATCTACGCCATAAGAATCTGGCAGGCAAAGCAGGTTATGTATCTACAAATTATGTATTTACATGTGCATGTAACTGGTACATATGTGGCTGTCTTTCAGCTGCCGTTCCCCACAGCTACACATACATGTACATGTACATGTAGTAATTACGTATGGACCCTTTTTTAGGTTCTTGAGGCAATTGAAAACCTGACAGTAGCACTCTGTAAGTGCAGTGTCAGAAATGGCAAGAGCAAGTGAAAGTTAGTAAGTGCTGAAAATTTGGGAATTTAATATTGAAAACTGTTGCACTGGTAAAGTTTAAAAAAACTGAAAATTTAACAGAGAATGATCGAAATTTTGCATTGGGAGGGCATGCGATGTCCTCTCAGCTCCAATCCCATGCAAACTCCCATACACTCTCTCGTGGAATTTTGGGGTATTTTTTGTTTTTAAAATCCTCGCTAATGTCATAGCCACAGACCGCGAAGTAGGGGGGGCCAGGGGGGCAAGAAAAAGTGTCTTCTGCCCCCCCCCTCCCCCCAATATTGAGTCACTAATGGTGCCCCGGCCCAATCTCAAAGTTGCTCTACGGTCCCTGATACATGTACATGTAGTATTCAATACGAAATCCCCAAATTTTTGGCACTTGCTACATGTAACTTTGACTTGTTCTTTCCATTTCTGATGCTTACAGAGTGCCAATGTCAGGTTTTCTATTGCCTCGAGAACCGTGAAAAGAATCTTACATGTAGATTGAGGTAGAAAAGATCAACATACCTGTGGCATTGTCATAGCATGCTTTATGGAGTTTGCCCATAAACAGCTCCACTCCAATGATTGCATAAATAATTACTACAAACACTACCAGTAGTGCTATGTGGAATAGTGGAATTAAGGCTTTAATTATAGAATTCAATACAACTTGAAGACCTATAAAAAGAATTCAAAGAAAGGGATTAGACTAGGTAAAATATTATTGGTTGCCTGCAGTCAGATTATCAAATTTTAAGACATTCAATGATTTTTTCTCATTCAATTACAAGATTCCAGACCATTAATTTCCACTTGATCGAGACTACTTAAATTCGGATTTTCTGTGGTTTCCAGTCAGTCATATCAATGTCTTCCTAATTTTCATGTTAAGAGCTCAGATGTTTATATCCACAGTAACAATATGAAAGAATGTAATTTAGTCAACCTTTTTTGTAATTGTTTTACTTCATACCACGTACAATATACAGTACATGTAACATAATTATCACATGCTGTATTGTAGCTGCACAGTGCATGGGTATCACAATTATTGGAAACACATTTCTTACTGAAGTTTTAACATACAGCAAAATATTCCACTGACTTTTGACCCTGTTGGAACTTTTAAAAGCCAATGTTATTGACTTTCACGAATTATTTTGTAAAACTCCACAACTTTTACAGACAAAGTGTGACATACCTGAATATAAAGGTACAGTAACTGACTTAAATCACTTAACGGCAACAATTACATTGTACCTAACTGTAAAATTGTCAATTTACCCAATAATTTTTCATGGTAAAAAATTTCAGTAGACCAAATTACATTGTTGCAAATACAGTCCTTGGTGAAATTTGACTGGATCCATCAAGATCTAATTCTTTTGGAAGGCGGTGCCCCTCATCCCCTCCTCCAAATCCATCCAATAGATACTGTTAAGCATCGGGATGGTAAAGGGGGTACCAAATATTGAATCACAACTTTATTTTGGACACTATAACAGTTTCAGGTTACAGCTTCTATTTTTTGGTCTCATAACAAATCACAGACTTAGCTTTGAAGTAACAACGTATCATGGTAGCAAAGTTTCATTTGAGTCCAATAATGGTTCATGATAAAACCCTTTACCACCCAATACTGATAAGCATATGTGAACTTGACATGCAGTCACTTATTTGCCAGCACATTGTAAAAAATTCTTAATGTTATGAATACAAAAATTTAACCTGATGTAAAATAAACTTGGTAGGGATTGTAAACTTTCATTGTCACTTACTTGGTACTCCAGATACCAGTCGAAGTGGTCGAAGTACTCTAAATGCTCTCAGAGCTTTAACATCTAGTGTGCTTTCTTGTGAAACTTCTTTGAGAAGCACAGTTATAAGTCTGAAAGAAATACAGATGTAAGCATTAATTCGACAAAAAGTTATGTTCTAAACTATACAGTCATGTAAAATGTATACATGTAGTTTAGAACACAACTTTTTGTATGGTGCAAGCATTAAACCACTAAAAATGCTCCGAATGGTTTGGGAGAATTTTGACAGGTTACATGTATTTTTTCTTATAAATACTGAATAAAGTGCAGAGACAATGGTCCATGATTTATGAGTTATGGTTGCAATTGTGAAGTTGGGAGAACACTTGAGAAGCTAGAGAAGCACTTGGCTTCACCTTAATTGTGCCGCTCAAACAGTAACCACTTGTGTTCTCCCACCTTTCTGCTACATGTAAACATGGACCAATTCTTAGTTAATCCAGGCTGTTTGTGGCTTCTACATGAGCCTTCATGTACAGTTGAGAAACAAAACAAAACTGATACAATTCAGTAATACAGTTATATAGTATAGTATAAATAAATAAATAGTTGTATTAATATTACTTTTTCTTAGATCTATAACTCAGTTAATCTTTTTTTTTATGTTAGAGAGAAACTGGGAAACCATTAATATTGAAAGCAGCTCTTCATGCCCCTTAATTATATGTATATACCATAAATCCTCGATTAAGCGCTGCGGTGCTTATTAATTTCACCGAGATTTTGGTGTGGCGCTTATTTAAAACAAGTGCATCACAAAGAATAACGTTAAGAGAATGAAGTGAGTCACGTACTATTATTTAACCAGTATTCAAATAAAGGTGTGGCGCTTATTCGAGGGCAGCATTTATTAAGTTGGTGGGCCTAGGTGCAGCACTTATTTGAAGTGTGGTGCTTATTCAAGGATTTATGGTACATGTATATAGATCCCCTATTCTATACTTTTGCCAAGTCTACATATACACTGTACATGTAATCTAGATCTGGAAAGCACATTCTATGGTAACGTTAATACTACCAAGACTTTCAACATGGGAAAATTAGATAAGAAACTACAAATTACATGTTAACCTGAAAAATGGGTACTACACTCATTTACCCTCAAAAAATGCCTCTGTGAAAGACTAATTATTACTTATTCAGGCATCTTTCTTAGTGAGATTTATAAGGCCATTGGCACGGTTTCTATGCTCACCCCAATCTCCTGCTCCATATGGCCCTGGTTGTAATCCACAAGGTGACAATTGTTGTATTTTTGAAAAAGTTTGAACATACAGTGTAGCATTATTTTGTTTTATTGTGTGTAGCAAATGTTATACATGTATCCAACAACTGCAAAAGGTGATTACATGTACTTGGCAAAAGTTCCCTATTGCATATACATGTATTGTTGCCATAAATAATCTGTAGTACAATAATATTCTTTTATCATTATGCCAGGTCTTTACAGACAACAACAGTTTTAAAATCTAAACTGAACACTCATCCTTTAAAGCAAAGTTGAGGATTCTGAACAGAAAATGCTCATAAATACATGTATATAGTAGAGACATAAATAAACATATACTTACCCAACTATTACAATTACAAAATCTAATATATTCCATCCATTGCGTAAATATGCTCCAGGATGAAACAGTAACCCATAGGCTATAATCTTTAGAAGAGACTCTACTGTAAAAATGGCTAAAAAGACCAACTCTGCAATTTCCTGAAGAAAAAAAACACATTCTAATTAGGATGTAAAATTACCATGTAGCAATTTATAAAAAAGAATTCAAAAGTTCCTTGAAAAGCACTTGAATTTAAGCTAAAGGTCTTGAAAACTCTGGCGGCAAGTCTTCAGATTTTGGACAAATAAATATTGAGACAAAAACATTAAATTGTAGTAAACAAGCCAGCATCTGAAATAGCTCAAAATAGGGTGATAATTAGTAGAGGTAATCATGCGACTTTGAGTACAATTTGGAATTAATTTGCACCAGTGAGTTTTTCAAAAAGTATCAAAATTTAATGAACCTGTGGAGGGCGAGTTAAATTTGAACTTTTTGAAAAAATCATGAGTGCAAATTAATTTTAAATTGAACGAGAAAAAACATATGATTACTTATTTGGAAATTCTTTGGAAAACTTAGGAAAAAGCACCAGAAAGTGCAAAAACAAACATTACAACAAATTTCCAAAATTTTTGAAAATCTTCGGAAGTCTTTGGAAATTTTCAGAAAAAAAATGGCAAATGTTGCAAAGTGCTCAAGACAACTTGCCAGCATTTTAAATTTTTTTATGAAATCTTCAGAAATCATCGGCAGTTTTCCGATATCTTTGGAAAAATTTTCGGAAATTTGTTGCAAATTGCTTAAAATGACCTTCCAGCATTTTTGAAATTTTTTTGAAATCTTTGGAAATTGTCGGAAGTCTTCGGAAGAAATCAGAAAATGTCAATAGTTCTCAAAACAATCTTCCAACACTTTTTGAAAATTTTCAGAAATCTTTGGAAGTGTTTGGAAATTCTTGGAAAACTTTGGAAACCCTCAGAAAATTTTTGAATGTAATCAGAGGTTTATGAAAAATTTCCATACTATCTCTGACACCAGTGGACTGAAGATCAGATTCAAGAATTTTGATTTGTTATTTGCACTGATATTACGCTTTTTGCACTGGTATTACACTTTTTGCACTGGTGTTACTCTTTAACTGCACTGCTCTCAGCCAATCAGAATTGAGTATTTTTTTCATGTATGTTATTAGTCCGTATATTTATTGAGAAAATGAACATAAAGCTATTCAGTTCACTGTATGAGAAGAAATTGGGTAAGCAAGAAAGTACTGGATTAGTTGGTAAAATCAGAATTTGTTGTACAGAGACCATGACTGTAATACATTGTACCACATGTGTTTCTCTAAATAAAATGTGAAGCAAACAAAGTTGAGTGGGTCAAGAGATTATTTTGGGTTGAGGAAAGTTAAAAATATTTTTTGTTGCCATTTCTAGGAATGAGTCATGTTAAAAAATATTTTGGGAGAAAATGGTTGGTCCCGTTGGTCCTCCAGGTGGATGAAGAGCCACTCTGTGGAATACATCTTGCTCATAATCCCTGCTTTAATGCTTCTCATTTCTTGTAGTTTTCCCACTAGAAGTGAAAATACTAACAGTATATTTGTTCATATTAGAATTTATGCTTGCATTTCTCTGAGTCATATAGCTGCACTTCAAAAAGGTTTTGAGAAGTCTCCAAAGAGTTACATGAGTGCTGAAGTATGCACTATCTACAGATCGTTCATTTGGGAGCTGTTTTACATTCTCAAAGATGATATGTATATGCAGGTACATGTAGAAACAGTACATATTTAAAATTTAGGTACAAAAGATGTTTGAACATTAATATATGGCATCTCACACTAGTAAAACCCAGAGTTTAAACTTGATTGGTGAATAAGGTTCCAAGTATTAAACCTTTGAATATTTTTCTTTTTTTTCTCTTTAGAAAAGAGGAACTGTTGTTTACACGACAGCTACAGTTTATTTACATGTAAGGAAACCAAAACATGTAGCATATTAATACATATAGTTGAATTCTAGAAATTAAAGTTTTATATTAAACAGACCACAACATTACATTTTAGGAACTATAAATGCACGAAAGAGATGTTAATTTTTTCTCCACTAGATGCCAAAGAAAAAAAACGTCTGCTAGTCTCGTGCTTTGTCAGCATTCCATAGTTACTGTATGTTGTGTGCATGAGATGCTATTCTGTGCAGTAATTTCCATGTGCAGGGTGCTCTCCTTAGTACTGTACATTGGTGGGTCCACTTGCTTTCAGGTCGAAATAAAGTGAGTGATAGAAGTTTGTCACCATTCCATATATATATATATATATATATATACAGTTACATGTACTGTGTGAAATGCACTAGTATGTAGTAATTTACACCACTTAATCTCAAAGTGGCTGATAAGTGACATTTAAAGTTGAAAATTAAGACTATAAAAACCAGATGGTGAATAATGTGACGTCTGTTTTGAAGCTATGCCCATGGATAGGTCTGTGAATCATAATAATTTGTGTCACACTGTTTGGAAGAAAAGACAGCTTTTGGTCTCAACAGTTCCCAGCGCCAAACCAAACTAAAGCACACTCGCATAGTCAGTTTAGTATTTGTAAAGAAGAAAGGCGCCATATAAATATTCCACAGACATTGATGTATCCACATTATTTTCATCTTTGAAACCCAAAACTGCTACGAAACCCTGTAAGTTCATTACGTCAAGTGCAAAATATGTACAATTTTTTTTCTAAATTTTTGTACAGCTTTGGTCCAAACGACTATTTTTTTATCTTTTGGAAACATCAGTTATGCAGACTTTTTTATACTATTTCGAACAGTATTTATCTCGTTGCTAGCTTTATCCCTTTATCACCAAAGCAGTACACATCAAATGAAAAAAAAAAACGTTTTTGAATTTCGCTCAAGATTTTTGTTGCGGAGATCAAATTTATTGCTCCAGTGCACAGAGCAATAACAATGTACAAGAACTAAACACAGATTAGTATTCCTGTTCCTATTTTTGTTTGTTTTTCTATTTAGTTATCTGTCTAATGTTTAAAGTATAAAAAGCTAGAGGGAATAGAATATATATTTTTATATGGTATATATCATGACGAAACTTTCAGTTTCGTCTCTCACATTGAGAGAAGTACAGTCAGACTGCCCAGCCATCATCAAGTTATTTTTTTGTTCTTTTAATACCCGGCTAAAGTCAGTTTTTGTAATATGTATACGTACATATACATACTGTAGTTACTAGCTAGTGTACAATAATATACTCTGCTGTCTGCAACATGGTGGAACATGATTGATCCAATCGTGAGCATGAACGCACGAAATAAACGTCTTATGCGGACATATATTTAAATATATTGACTCGCTTGGCCGCATGGTTGAACATTTTCCCGGGTACGTCTTCTACTACAAATGAATGTTTCGATGATTCTTTTTTAAAAGAAATGTTGTGCATTCGGAAAAACAAAATAGTACTGTTGTTTGTCTGTTTCACTGCCAATCACTTTTTTTTAAAATTGAAAACAGGCTCGTATTGAGTTTTGTTGTGTGTTTTTTTCTGCCACGGCTTGATCCAGATAACGATCGTAAGAAATTTCTGTACTGGGTCAAAACTACAAAAGGAAAAAAAATAGATATTCTTGTTTCACTTCGGGGTTGACCGCATTTTGAAGATGCTTATAATTATTGACGACCTGAGAATCAACACACATCGCCAAACGCGTTCTCATACGCTGTAATATGAAGTGTGTTTGCTTTGACCAAACAGATACAAGTGTACATCAATGATTGAATGAAATCCGCAACAATGCATGCAGTATATTCCAAAAAGAAATATTAGAAATAAAATAATGCACATCACCGCTTTTTCAAGAGAAATGATTTTGACAGAGCTACAAAGGTCGATCGAATTGAACTCACGATTTTATTTTTCACATTGAAGAACTTCAAAGGAAGTGTTCGCGCCATTTTCTGTTTTATCCAATATTATAATATCGTTCCTTGTACACACAGTTTATCTCACAGACTCGTAAACGCGGCCGCGGGAAAAATGACATGTATGTGAATACAATAAATCCTTCAGATTACCGGAAAGCTTTTTCTTCTCTTGGTAAAACATAAAAAAGAAGTACTGCTTATTTTTATATTTCGCATTTACAATTCGTGAAACTGTGAAACATCAAATCAAGATTAAGATTTGGTTTCCGCTTACAGCACATCTTAATTCATAAACCATACAACGCAACGAACTGAGAACGTGATATTTGATGGTTTAAGCTCAGGGTTTCCAAGTGCTATTAAAGTTTAATTGCAAAAGCGCTGTCGAACCGAGATAGAGTTCAACATAAGTATTTGGTAAGAGTTTTCTTTTTATAAAAAAATGCCAACTCGAGGACGAGTCGTACGAGTTGTCTTGTGACATTTCGTTTCTCCCCAAGCCCAAGGCCACGGATATAAATAGATGTGAAGCGTAGCGGCGCGAGCTATCAATTGTCGAGCGGGTTTTCAAAACAAATTCCCCGAACATATTGAAAGATTTCAATAAATTGGTATTAGATAAAACTAAATGCGAGTCAGGCAGCATTGACATGAACATAACATTCAGTAAGAATTAAAATTCATGCACAACTTTACCAAAACTCTGCAGCAAGCAAGAACAGATAACAGACTTTTCATCACCGCAAACAGATCATAGATTTCACTATTAACAGTTCAAGTGAATTTCGCTTTATACCACATTCCGGCTGGAGTTCGTTTAGTAATTTAAAGTGCTAAAATAGGAATTTCGCGTGGAAAATATTCATTCGATTACCCTTGTAAAACGCAAATGATCTACTTGTTAACAGGCGAACAACAGCAGAAGATACGATTTATTGAACTGCATTTTTGAAGCTGCGATTGTCAAATGCTCGCAAAACAGACATGACCGAAATATACAACAACACACACTGTTCTTAGTGTCTCGACCATGTAAAAAGTTTCTGAAAACTTAAACATCGAAAGCCGCATAACAGGTGGGGTTTTCAAACGAGAAATCCGTGGCCATAAAAATCAAAGTATAAATATTAATTCTACTTCAAATAATACGTCGACTTACCAAATTCTCGTTGATCTTGCTGCTGTCTTGTTCGGGTAGCGGTTCGAAGGCGGCAAGAGCTGCACAGTTGGCGAAAATTGTGATCAAAATCAGAATGTCGAAGGGTGTAAAAAGTAGTTAAGGTAGAATCGGCACAAATTATGTGGTTAAAACCTCAAAGAGCAAAACAGAAACCCCGGCCTTTAAATTTCAAAACAAAATTGCGATAATATTATAACAACGCGACTTGAACTAGTTAACTGATTGCGAACTACAGTAAAAGCCTAGAACAAGAAAAGGCTGTTGCTCTGTTAAAAAGATATTTCCACTCCACGAGACTGATTGCAGCGCTGCGGACGGGATTGTCAAGCGACAGGCATAATAAAGCTCTCTTGGGTCGAACAGGAGCTCCTGATTTCTTCGGTCTCTTATTTTGAACAGCAGATTTTCCATATTTCACTTGTCCATTCAATTTGCCTCGCATTTGGCTTGGGTCTGCGTTGACGGGCCAAGAAGCCTTGGTAGCTGTTGTCGGTTTGTGCGCCGTAAATGTATAACCTTGAAAATGCAGAAGTAACTAGTTAGTTTATACTCTCGACTCAGTGTTTGTATTGTGTATATCCCTTGTACTTCATCAACTACTGCAAATCAAAGTCGGCGTGGACCGGCTGAAGGAAGTGCTGAGCTGGGCTTAGCAACTAATTCCCTCGAGGACAACTGGCAATGCTTTTCAAAATATAACCACGATTTCTTTATATGTAAATAACACTAGAACTACCAACCGTTTTGCTCCATGTGGAATGTTCAAATTAGCCCGGTCCCTACGATGCATTTATACTCGCAATTCTTAAACTTCTTGCTTCCATCGTGTCAATTATTTATCATAATCATACGTACGGACCCGTCTCAATCCCACCCATGTGAGTTATTGTTTACCGGAATAGCCTCGCTCTGACGCCTGCTTGTGCGTGAGAGGCAGATCAGGAGTCGACTGGTCGTCGCACAAGAACAAAGGGTGGGCGGGGAGGTTTAACGAAAGGTATGATTTTCAACATATGTGTTCATGGAGCTTGACCTTTGAAAAGTTGTGGTGTCAGTGTTGAAGTCTGAAAATGCTAAGGTAAAATAAATACACGAGCGGTTGCTTCGCACTGGGGGGCGAGTGCGCAGGTGTAGCGATTAACTAGAGTTTAACATAAATGTTAGGGAAAGTTTTTTAAAAAAACATAAATGTTCGAAATTTTAATGAGAATCGCGAAAATTTAACGCATAGAGATACTGACGATCATCTTTGGGCTGGGACTGGAAGGAAGTTGGAGAACCGTTAGGAGCACTCATGAGTAGTGGGGTCAACTACCATATCCAGTTCAACCGGTTTTTCCTGATTCCAATGATGACCTATTTTCCTGAACAGATTGAAGCAGATTCAATACCTGGGACTTACTTTTGTCAAATACATGTTAAGGATGCTAGGAATTCTAGAAAGTAGGAATGTTTTCTGATGGTAGTTTTGGTACTTTACCGGTTTACGGCATTTGTATCTCAACCGCTTTTTTCTAGCTTTCCGAAGATGGATCAAGGAACAAGTAAGATCTTTTGTCATGTCGATGTCATGCTAGGAATTCTGCAAAAAAAAAAAAAAAAAAACGTGGACGGAGCTGATACTGAACGGCTTACGCCTTCTGAAATTGCTCTGGAAATAAAAAGGGAAACATAGATTTGAAAATTTGTTTCTCTTTAACAACGAACATATCAAATTGTTGTCAAAATTGGATACAAGAAAAACATTTTCAAGTCCTAAAAATAATATTTGTAACCCGGCATTCAGTCCAATCGGGGAAAAGGCGTGAAACTTAAAAATCGCTCCGAGACAGAAATGTTTCATCGTAACAGTTGTACATTTGAATATTTATTATCTAAATCTAAATCTAATGCCTTTACGTCGGCTAACATCACGCTACAACGAGATTATCAGGGAAGTGTTGTGCCGCTATGTCGGCTTGCCTTTAGCGTGGTTTTATCGCTTAACTGGTCACCCACGCTTGCTTACGAGGTTTAACTTCTGGTCGCATTTTGTTACTGTCGGTCCGGCTTTTTTTTTGTTTTGTTTTTTTGGTAGCCGTACCTTTTGTCAATCTATATAAATATGATATCCACAATTAATGCATAAAGTAAGATGCCAATAATAAGTTTATTTTCCATTGTAATTTTGTGTGCTGAAGGTTTGTTTAAACTATTGAAAATTATCAAAAACACATCATTTTTAAAAACATATACATATAAACTAAGCAGATGAATACACTGAATTACTTGGTGGACCAAAACACTTCCTCCAGAGACGAAATCTCATCTAAAGTGTTATTGCGTTGAATACATCAGTACCTCAAAATCAAAAAGAATAAAAAAACTAATTTATACTGCCCGATCTCTGGTAAACCATGAATTATTATCTCGTGTTTTTGAATTAAAGTAGATTCAGTACTGAACGCCCCCTCTGCGCGCCAGAGAGGAAAGTCTCAAAGGAGGGGTACCCCGCAGGCCCCGCTGTAGCCGGGGAACAGAGGGGGTCAAAGCTGTCAGTGACAGCACTTAGGGGTACGAGTTTAAAGTATTTTTATATTTGACCATCCGTGCAGGGCGCTGCTATTGCTGGCCTAGTGCTATGCACTCTTGGATCGTAGTGTGCGTTGTATGTATAACCTGGCGTAGGCGTGAACATGACCAGTAATATAACGTGACCGATGGTCCTCGCTGACCTCAGGTTAAACTATTGAAAATTTGAGGAAGTTTATTGTAAGCGTCCCACCGATTCCTGTAATCAGTCTGATTGCAAGCGGACTTTAGTTAGACCATACACTGATACAGTCCATAGCGTCTGTTATCGACCTCTTCTTTCTTGAGACATTGCTAAGATTAGTCTGCGCTAAAATGAATGCTCTAGAAATGCAGCAAATACGAAAATAAATCGTCTAAGAATGCTTTAAATTGAATCCGTGTTGCGCAAGCCTCAGTACACAATATTTTAGGAGATTCATATGTTGCTTAATCAGGTTTTGAATTTTAATTGAAAGGCCCGTTTGAAAGGGTTTAATTTCGAATACACGCCTTTTTTGTAAGCGATTATGTGTGGTTGATCGAGACCCATTGTCTTTAAGTTTTAAGACAAATTCAACCTGGATTGTTCTTAAATTTGTTTTTGTCTCTATATATAGATATCAAATCTTCTTGTAAGATAACTCTTAAATACGCTGTACGGTACTACCACGCATGTACTACCGGTAATTCCGTGTTTGTTTTGACTGATTTTGCAATAGAAAGTTATCCTTGTCTTGCTTCATTTAACTTGCATTTAGTTGCGTTTGATTGCACTATGAATTGAACAAAGGAAATGATTCATAGAAAAGGTTTTAGCACGAATTTCCTTAGTTTCGCGTGCACGGAAAACAATCATACAGTCTTGATGCTGATGAAGGGGGACATTGGGGTTCGCGGTTTTGCGGTTTTGGCCCTTTTTTGCCTCGGTTTTTCGGAGTTTTAGATTTTGAAGCTCGGTTTTGCAGTTTTCTACAGCACCGCGGTTTGCGGTTTTTAATCCCTATCTTATAGCTTAGGCGGTTTACGGTTTGCAGATGTTGTTCACGGTTTTTCGATAGCTTTATAACTCGTACCTTGCATGCAGCTCTACAACGCTACACAGACATTACAGTTTCGGTTTTCAACGATTTTGGACACGGTTTTGCGGTTTTTGGCGCATTTTGTTGCGGATTTTCGGTTTTTGCTACCCCCCAATGCCCCCCTCCTGATAGGGTCCAAGCTGCTCCGGGAAATTAATATCCTTGTAATTTGTTCTTTGCATTCGAAAAAATCTATTAAGAAAAATATACTATTTCCCATAGTTTTAAAAAGTTTCAATTTCAAGTTTAAATAT
>JAOBRH010609113.1:0-15607 GCA_027575125.1 Umimayanthus parasiticus | reverse complement strand
ATTATTTTTAGTGGCTACTAATGTTAGCGATTTTAGCGATTTTGAAAAAATCGCTAATATTAAGTACTTGCTAAAATTAGCTGTGTTCCTAGCCTGCTAGCCGGCTCTCCTGTTGAGTTAAATCGAACCTGAAAAGGTTTGTTTTCGAAACTCTTTTGGCGCGTGAAAATGGAGGGGAGGGGACTGGGAAAGAGAGAGAAAAAGGAGAGCCGGCAGCAAACCCCAGGGTTTTTGGGTATCAACCCACTTCACGCCCGACCGCGTTTGACATAACCCAGTCGGTGACCTGTCAAAATTAGGCCAATCAGAATCGTTTAAAAATGTAAAAGCAAAAATAGAATTTGACGGCTTGTTCCACGCGCGTGTATAAAGCTGTAAACATAGCTGTGAACGAGCGAATGGACCGCGACAAAGAAAATATAGAAGTGAAACATCAAAACGAAACAAGTTTCAACCAATACAAAGGACAATTATTGCCGTATTTTCCCCTTTTTATTTGACATCCTATAATGAAAACAAGGGCTTTTGGCGATATTCGACTGCATAAACGTAACTGACAATCAGGTAACATTAAATGTGCGAACTAACAAGCCTAAAAATTCACACACTCGATAAAAACGAAACTGATCTTTGATTCAAACTCTTTTATATAAAAGTTATTAACCCTTACTGTTTACCCGTCCACATTTCAACTGTGTGGGATTCGTCTGCGACAATGACACGGATCCTCTTCAGCGACTCATGTTCATTCAAGGCCGCTCTGAATCTCTCTTCTGTAAGTTCCTCGGCGGACGCGAGTATTATCTGCTCAGCTACTTTCTCTTTTAGTTGCAGGTCGTGTAAGCTGACACAGCTAATTCCCATCGATTGTGCCTCTTGTTTTTGGTCTTTAATGAGATCAACCAGCGGGCAAATCACAAGAATCTTCGGTGGGATATCTTCTCCATTTGCGAGTCGATTTTTGATTTGGCTCAGACTTGAAACGAACACTTGAAAAATCAGACTTTTCCCAAAGCCTTTTGGCAAAACAGCAAGAACGTCTCGAGAATCTTGTAGGGAAACCACCGCTTCTTCCTGTTCTTGTTTGAGTCTCTGTCTCTGCAGTGTTCACAGTGCTAGACTCGACCGTTACCATGTTGGTTTTTTCCTTTCTAATGTCTCTTCACATCACGCTACTGACAGCCTGTCACAACTAGCCAATCAAAAGCCCGCGTTCGTAGGCGAACGCTGTGTATTCAAAAACCCGGGGGCTTCCTGCCGGCTCTCCTTTTCCTCCGTCTTCCCCAGTCCCCTCCCCTCGATTTTCACGCGCCAAAAGAATTTCGCAAACCTTTTCGATTTTAAACCAGCCGGAGAGCCGGCTAGCAGGCTACTGTGTTCCCAAATATATTATTTCATCTGACAAATGCTCAATAAAAATCATTAAAATCCCTAAAATAAGTTGTCGCTAATTCTTCCTCAGACAAAATCGCTAAGTTTAGTAGTTGCTAAAAATAGTAACCTTAAGGTAATAAAAATTGGGTCCTAAATGTAATAAAAGTCCCAAATGTAGTACGGATTGGGTCCTAAATGTAATAAAGGTCCCAAATGTAATACAAGATTGGTCTTAAGTGTAGTAAAGGTCCTAAAGGTAATAAAGTTTGGTCCTAAATGTAATGAACCCGTCTTACACTTGAGGCTTAACATAGAGACCTCAAACGTAATAAAGTCCCTAAATTTAACAAAGGCGCTAGATGTAAAAAAGGGTATTTTCCTAATTGTAGGATAGTGAAGGTTTAAAAACAAAATATCATTCTTGCCACTTACATAAACGTACTATTGGGGAGGGGGTTAAACGAGTCATCTTGCTTCACAGTGCAGATCGGTGGTATTCAACTTATGTCTACAATAAATATTTATTTTTTTTCGATCATAGGCCATAATACCGTACTTTCTCGAATAAACACCTCTTTAAAAGTAGCTCCTCCAAAATTTCGAAATGGATTGAACGATTAGGGCGTTTATTCTAAACGGGCGTCTATTTGAGAGGGACTAAACTAGTAAGCTTGAAAACTATTATTATGATGGACTGTTTCATTTCTCAGGTTTTTTGTTGCTGATTGTTAAATATTGTTTAATTTTCTGTGTTCCCATTTACTACAATACAACAATACAATCAACAACTTTATTTAGTACCTAAGAGAAACTATACAAAAGAAAAATTAAAACAAATATTTGCAGAAATGAGGTACTCAGCTAGCTGTAACTAAATCTGAGGTTAGTTTAGACAGCTAGCTGGTTATAGATTACACAATTTTTGCACTAATGTTTAATTTGACACTTGTTGAGTTTATGTACTTAACACATTGATCTACTGCTACATTTCAGCTACAATTCAAGTAAATTCTTAGAATTCGGTTTGTTACGGTTATTGAAAAACACCCATTTAACAAAATAATACACCCTCTCAAGTAGAAGCTCCCCTCGAGACAACTAAGAAAGTAACAAACATCCGGGATGTTTGTCGGAAAAATACTGTAACAACAATAAGGACCAAACTCTTTTTGCATCTGGCAACTTTGTTACATTTGGGGACTGTTATTACATTTGAGGCCTCTATGTTAGGAGTCAAGTAAAATACGGGCCTATTACATTTAGGACCAAAATTTTATTACATTTAGGATCTTTATTACATTCAAGACCAATCTTGTATTACATTTAGGACCTTTATTACATTTAGGACCCAATCCGTATTACCTTTAGGACCTATATTACATTTAGGGACATTTAATTTATTACATTTGAGGCTTCTACAGGGTGTTCTATCTTCAAGCTTTATTGGGGAAAGTTCACTAATTCTTGTGCCTGCATATAATGTCACAGGGTGTTCATTACTGTTCATTACGGTGATAGGAACTGCAACCAAATGGATGGGGGACACAACACCTGCACCAAGACGTCTAGACGAGCCATTTTATTAGAGTGGGGTAAATAGAGCATCATTCTGATTCCAATAAATTGGGTTTGCAGTTGTTATCACAAAACACTGATCACATGGTCTGAAACAAGGGAAACAACGGTGGGGGACAAAACTGAATCGTGAAGCCGCTTCTCCAAAATTACTCAGGTGTCACCGAGTTTCAGAGTTTAATTGGAACGTGGGAGTATTCAAATCCTGGATTACTAGCACAAGTACATTATCTCTCGATACATGACAAATCTGAACTGTGGTCACTATTTCCTTAATACATCCTAAAGCAGAGCCATTATCTTTGCATGAATACTTTAAAGTCTGTGCAAATTCCAAATTATTGTAAAACAGTATTAGTATTATTAGTATATGTTATTTTTCTGGTCTATACATAATTTTTACACTTTCACTATCTGGAGTCTAACACGAAAACCTAACGGTTTATTTAGACTCTAGGCATTTCTCTACATACACACTATATTAAACTCAACGCAAACATAACACATTCATACTAAGTAAATAAAGCTAAATTGAACAAAAATATGTAAAAAATGAAATGCAAAATAAAGTTGTTATTATTGTTGTTGTTGTTTTCTTTGTGGTGATGGCTGTTTGAGTTTCTCAATCCCGGGGAGTTTCGAGCTAACACAAGTTATATCTGAGCCAGTAGCTACTACTAGCCAGGTAGACCTCACCCCACCTGCTGATCCCAGCACATGAAGGGCGGACCTACCTTGTGTCCAACACTGTTGTAGTTTTGGGGTACTTTTATTTGCATTTGACACCAGTGGTGGCCCCAGGGTACCGGTGTCATTTAGTTGAAAGGTGGAGAACTGGCTTCAGCTGTAATCCCTGCAATTGTAACACGTCATCATGGGGCCTTGTCTTGATTCCCGTCGTGCGCGATTTGAGCCACGAAATGATGAACTAGCCCAGCAATAGATGTTATGGTGAACCACACCCGAAAATTTTCGAGACCCTGGAGGGTTTGTCTTGGATTAATTCAATTCATTATCCTCTTCACGTGCCAACTGGTCGGTGACTGTCTTTTCCCGGCCTTTCAATAAGGACTTGCCTTCGTTTAACTCTTGTCTCAAGGTCTCAAACAGCTGGGTGGAAGTGACCGGCGGCGGTTCAACCGTGCGGACTTGTTCGAGACGGGACTAGGACCGAGCGAAAACGTCTTAAATTCTATGAGTTTGTTTGGCCAGATCTTTCGGCTTTGTGTCCGGCTAATTCATCTGGAGCTTCGATGAAATTTGTGCCGGAATTCCCCTTAGAAACTGGCGGGTAGTAGCTAAGTTCGACTCGTTTGATAAGGCCGTTGCCTCTTCTACCCCGAAAGCGTCGCGATATAAATGTTCCAACACTGAATAATACATCAGAAACGAATATCCTTCGTGGCGCCTTTGTGCTAGGAATGCCTTTTCACAAGATACCGCATCTGTACGGTATTCGTCAAGGAAAGCCTTCTTTAGTTTTAACTATTTTTTCCGGATTTCTTCCGGAACAGTTAACAAAAAATCGAGCTTGTCAACCGCCAATCCACTTGTAGTTTTTCCGGCGGTTTTCGCTTTGTCCCATCTGTACGCCGCCGAATACGTGTCCACACGCAAAATACACTTTGTGACTTTCTCCCCCGCCTTCTAAATAATTTTTTGTTTTTCCTCACCCATTTGGCTGCTGCCACCAGTGTACACTTGCGGTTCCGCTCGGCAACTCGCAATGAGCGATCCTCTACAACAACTAGAACAACTATAGAACACAACTGACTCGTTGCCTGCCGGCACGAGTAAATAACATAATGTTTGACAACGGAGCACCAAGTTATAACTGCATGCAAAATATGATCCAAATTCGTGACCCTCCCCTCTGTACCGCCTCATGCATTGCTGTTTCGCGCGTGGACAGGCTCTTAAGTGTACACATTGAGTTGTTTGAGGCAGTATGGTACACAAGAAGAGTATGATTAATGTTGAAAAATATCTGATTATCCATACACAGGAGGAATCCTACGGTGGTTAGACACCGATGTACACAGCGCTGTGTCAGCGAAAACGAGCACAGCGCTGTGACAGCGAAAACGAGCACAGCGCTCTGACAGCGATGGTGCGGATAGTAATGTTACAGCGCTGAAAGTGACAGCGCTGGGACATCAGTGGTTATGACACCGATGTGACAGCGATGTTTACATTAGTGTGACAGCGATGGTAACTGACACTGCTGTGACAGCGGTGACAACCGAAAGTACTGTGTCAGCGGTGGCAGCTGACACCGCTGTGACAGCGATGTTTACATTAGTGTGACAGCGATGACAGCTGACAGTGCTGTGACAGCGGTAAAAACTGACAGCGCTGTGATAGCGGTGGCAGCAGACAGCGCTGTGACAGCGATGTGTACATTAGAGTGACAGCGCTGTCAGTTGCCAATACTTTCACAGTGATGTGCACATCGCTGTTACACTAATGTAAACATCGCTGTCACACTAATGTGAACATCGCTCTCACAGCGATGTCAGTTGACACCGCTGTCACAGCGCTGTCAGTTGTCACCGCTGTTACACTAGTGTGCACGGTAGTGTTACAGTGTTGTCATTGTCACCGTTGTTGCACCGTTGTCAGTTTACATCGATGACACACTGTTGCTGCCATCGCTGTCACACTACTGTCACTACCATTAATGTTACACTAGTGGCATATAGTCACAGCTGTGACATTAGTGTGGACAACAGTGTGACATTAGTGTAAAACTCAACCGATGTGCCACCACTATGGGATTTATCCTGTGTATATATACGTGTATACATACACTTTACAATACAGAAACTTGCATCCTTCCATTGGTTTTGTTTTATTGTCTTAATCCATGAAAATGCAACTAGGGGAGAAAATGCCACTTACCTCCCCCCGACGGTGTATATGAGGTTCTTTAAAGCCCATCTCAAAGTAAACATGTTTTATGTGCACAGCTTTAGAATCTACTTTAAACTCTCATTGTACTTGATTTTTTATAGTTCATAACCTCCGTGTCTTATGCAGAAACTTAATATAAAAGCCAAGTTGTGCAGAAGTCTTCGTTTCACTTCAAACATTCCATTCCACTCTCATCTTTTGCTTCTTAGGGAACTCTAACAAAAAAAAACAATAAAGGAATAATTACATTTTTAATAGTTTTGTTCTATACCTGTTAGTTTCTCTTCGAAATATGTTGTTGTCTTTTAGTAATTTAGTTATTTGTAAGTTTCATTTTCTACATGTAATATTTTTGTTTGTAGTAGGGATTAGTGGAACCGATTATTATCATTGTTTTTGTTGTTGCTGTCGTTGTTGTTATTATTGCAATTAACATTGATTTTATTAAACGCAATGCCTATATGTTCAAGTGGAAAATGAAAAGCTTTGCTGAAATTTGCAAACGTGAAAGATGCAAACAATCCTTTAACTGATTAAGAAAAAAATCGGAATCCCCAAAAAGTGCAATTTTGCTGTAACCTTTGGATTCATTGTCGCTATCACTTTTCTCGTCGACATCCTGGACCTCCATTTTGCTTGCAGCTGCTTCCACCGCCTGCATCTCAATTTTCCCTTCGACACCTCCAAAGTCGGTGGAAACATTCTCTGAAAATTCCCCACCAAAGCTCCAAGCAGCCTTGAGTACCGTCAGACAACAGGCAATACTGCAACCTCCTCTTCTTCTAGCTTGGAGAAAGCTTTGGGCGATGATGGTGCAATATTGCACTACAAACACGTATATTTATTAGTTTTGTATAGGGAACTGATCCCGGGGGAACTTAGTTATCATTTTGCTTACTAGATATTCCAGTTAACAACAAAGCTAACACAAGTTTTAACCCTATTAGGCCTGGGCATCCGAAAGTATTGACGCAATTGTCATAAAACTTGGAGGTTAGGTAGAACATTATTAATTAATTAATTACAATAGGTTACACGCCATTATGACGTAATGATGACGTCATAATGACATACTTTCCAAAAATCAGTGTTTTTTAGTATTTTCTCATTTTTGTGCAGAAGGCCAACACAGCCAAAAACTCATGATTAAAAACACTTGATCAATACGTCAAACAATAAACTTGGATTTTACCCCATCCAAATCATATGGATGCAGTGAAACATAGGATTTTGAGAAATGTGAACAGGAGAACGAGAAGTGGGGGAGGTTGCACTTATTAAATGCCAATTGGAGTCAATTTGTGTATATTTTTTAAACTATTTCAGTAGAAAAGGGTCTAAAATTAAATATACCAAATAAACAAAAAATTGCAACAGAAAAAAATCAGAAAGTCAAAAATAGATTACTATGACGTCATTCACCAGATTTTATATTTTGCCTCTAAATTTGTATGACATCATCGGTGACGTCACAGGTCGACTGGAAAAATCAGAGATAACAATTTTCTTGAAACAATAGTGTTCAAGGTTACCAAAATACTCGATTTCAAGCATCACAATCCAATTTAATGCAAAAAATAAACAAGAAATTCAAATTTCAGCTAAACATGCCCTTCAAAATGCTGTTGCCATGGCAACATCAGACCCCATATAACCAAAATGCTACCACATCACCAAATTGCCAGATAAATTTGAGGAAAAGTCCTATGATATGGAAGGATTATCTTAAATTGTCAGAAACTGCGAGCTAATCAAAGTTGGCGCGGACATCAAAAGCCCCCTCCCCCCAGGCTGAATAGGGTTAAGCTTTTTCAAAAATGAAAGCTTTACAATTAAACATGTCTAGACAGAATTTCAGTATATTAATGTTTTATTAGCATTTGTGCAGTCCCAAAAAACTTTATTTTTCAAACATTTGTATTTATAATGTCTCATTGCTCATTGTACGATAAAATTTTGGAAAATAAGCTGGTTAAAATTAAAGAAATTTACAAAAAAGAAACAAATATACAAGGTAACCAAAGGAAAACTGCTTAATAACACTAACTAACTAACTAAGTAACAATAAGTTTGACTAAAAATGTAGTTTTTAGAACGAAGAACATTTAGCAAATTTGACAAAATGGTGCGATTTGAATTAAATGTAATTTTAATACATTTGCAAATTTCCGTAAATATACTGAGTTGTCTATTAAAACGAAGACTAAATCTTAGCCGATGTCCATCCTTTGTTCAACGGCGTTAGAAACAAAAGTTAGACATTGGTAAGGGTTTAGACTTCGTCTAGGTAACCGGTCCATTGACTTGGTAAAAACTATTTTAAATCAACAAATAAATACAAACAACACAAAAACGCAATTAACGTAAGTGTGCAAGAGACATCTCAATAAATATCTATATACGATTAAAAAGCTAACAGTTTGATAAAAAAAAATATTAAAATCATGGTAAAAATGATATCTATACAATCATATAATTTATTGAAGTTGGTATTGCAACTTATTTTTAACTGACTCATAAAAACTAAGAAAAAACTAAAATTTCTTGGATAAGGAAAAGGGAGCTTAATTTTGTTACTTACCTATTATCAAGCCAATCACAAAAGCATTTGTAAAGACCATTAGGAAGGTCACACCAATGGAATCAAATTCACTGTTGATAGTGGTGACGTCATTTTGTGGTATCTTCAGCAACATCCCCACCATTAAGTTTGCCCAGGATGACGTCAGGGACGCCATTTGCAGCCAGTATTCAAACGCGTTATCAATTGGCTTGTAACTGGCAAAGAGAACTGTATAAAGTCCCGAGGAGATGGACAAGAACATAAGGTACATCCGACTTTCATTGTTGGCTAGAACAATGGCCGACATCAAGATTATCTTCCTGGCAATGTCAACGATTTCCCAGAACCAGCACTGTTCGTTGTAGTTTTCGTATAGGAAGCGAAGGCCATTCTTTACCGTTTCTTTATTTTTTTTATTCCCTGAACCTTTGCTAAACGACTTCCCGAGTAGCAGTATTGTTGCCAATGGCAGAACAAGAGGGTATCCTGCTAGTAGGTAGAAAACTGGCTTATAACGCCTGTACTTTTCAGAGCTACATTTTATGGAATAGTCGTATTTGAGATATTCAATGCAATTTCGCTGGTCGCTCCCGCTACATATTTCTTGGCAGGCAGGGGGAAGAACTTGGAAGATTGCCGAACTTGTCGCTGAGTAGATAATAAACAAAAAGATGAACGTAATCCGAAGACACCGCTCCTTTTCTTGCAAACCATTGTACAATTTCTCAGTGGAACTCATGTCCGGGTCCTGCTTTATACGCCACAGTTTTAATTTGTACCAAAGAAATGCCGAGATCAGAACTCCTCCGTTTATTGCAAGAGCTGCAGTCAGGCGATCGTAAGCGTCAACTTGAAAGGATTGTTTAAAACAATGTACTGGAGCAATTTGGAAGATATTTAGTTGGATCATTTTGGCGTAGCTCACAACTTTTATCATTTCTACAGGCCACTGAATGTACGAAAATCCATCTAGTGTCGCCGATGTCACTTGGTAGAATCCAATCACTATCTTCATTCTGGCCAAAAAGGCGTCGCTAGAAGATCTTCCTCCATTTGTTGATTTCTTTCTTTCTCTGACTGTAACAACGATTAGACCACACACAATTACCGTCACAAGAACCAGCTGAGACACAAGCCACGGCACACTGGGACATTTCAGACATCTTGTAAGCAGCTTATAGTAGCGTGGTATACAAACAGCACACAGTGGGCCATGGTGTCCATTTGCACAGCTGGAGTGTAGTCCACCTAAGCAAGATGTGGGGTCGGGACACGAATATGCAAACGGTAGCGACAATTGGACGATATTAGTGCTGTTCTTAGAGTAGGTGTCGTCATGTGTCAAAAGGTTCTTAGTAAAATTGATGAACGTTTGTTTATCACTTTCAGAATTCCATATCATAAAGTTTCCTTTGGATAGGGTAATCGTCTCATTCACGCACGTGAACGACAGTTTGCAAGGTTTACATTCTCCAAACCGATCTGTCCTGTAGAATCCCTCAATACAGTAACATGCTCGAAACTCCGCCCTTCGGTGATACTGTGTTCCTAAGAGTAAATAATAAAAAACAAGTCTTGTTATACAAAAATACCTTGCATGTTTTAGCGTGAATAAGACGAAAAAAACAAACGAAAATAAATTTTGATTTTGCAGACAGAGATAAATTGTATGAGGCAAACTTTTACTTTTTCATTGTGTTAGGTAGCGTGTCTTGACTTTTAAAAATGTTAATTGTATCAATAAGGATCGATTATATTAACAAACTACTGTCTCCACCAGATCTAAAATAATCTAAGTTTGGTAATGATAATAGTATTGGTAATGGTAATTGTAATGTTAATGTTAATGATAATAATAGTAATAAGAATAAGAATAGTAATAAGAATAATAACAATAACAGAAATCATGATAATAATGGCAATGACAAAGATTTACAGCTTCATTTCCAGTGTAGTTAAATGGCGCTTTACTGATAAAGTAACAATGATATAAGTGAAAGACACACACACACACACACATATATATATATGTGTGTGTGTGTGTGTGTCTTTCACTTATATCATTGTTACTTTATCAGTAAAGCGCCATTTAACTACACTGGAAATGAAGCTGTAAATCTTTGTCATTGCCATTATTATCATGATTTCTGTTATTGTTATTATTCTTATTACTATTCTTATTCTTATTACTATTATTATCATTAACATTAACATTACAATTACCATTACCAATACTATTATCATTACCAAACTTAGATTATTTTAGATCTGGTGGAGACAGTAGTTTGTTAATATAATCGATCCTTATTGATACAATTAACATTTTTAAAAGTCAAGACACGCTACCTAACACAATGAAAAAGTAAAAGTTTGCCTCATACAATTTATCTCTGTCTGCAAAATCAAAATTTATTTTCGTTTGTTTTTTTCGTCTTATTCACGCTAAAACATGCAAGGTATTTTTGTATAACAAGACTTGTTTTTTATTATTTACTCTTAGGAACACAGTATCACCGAAGGGCGGAGTTTCGAGCATGTTACTGTATTGAGGGATTCTACAGGACAGATCGGTTTGGAGAATGTAAACCTTGCAAACTGTCGTTCACGTGCGTGAATGAGACGATTACCCTATCCAAAGGAAACTTTATGATATGGAATTCTGAAAGTGATAAACAAACGTTCATCAATTTTACTAAGAACCTTTTGACACATGACGACACCTACTCTAAGAACAGCACTAATATCGTCCAATTGTCGCTACCGTTTGCATATTCGTGTCCCGACCCCACATCTTGCTTAGGTGGACTACACTCCAGCTGTGCAAATGGACACCATGGCCCACTGTGTGCTGTTTGTATACCACGCTACTATAAGCTGCTTACAAGATGTCTGAAATGTCCCAGTGTGCCGTGGCTTGTGTCTCAGCTGGTTCTTGTGACGGTAATTGTGTGTGGTCTAATCGTTGTTACAGTCAGAGAAAGAAAGAAATCAACAAATGGAGGAAGATCTTCTAGCGACGCCTTTTTGGCCAGAATGAAGATAGTGATTGGATTCTACCAAGTGACATCGGCGACACTAGATGGATTTTCGTACATTCAGTGGCCTGTAGAAATGATAAAAGTTGTGAGCTACGCCAAAATGATCCAACTAAATATCTTCCAAATTGCTCCAGTACATTGTTTTAAACAATCCTTTCAAGTTGACGCTTACGATCGCCTGACTGCAGCTCTTGCAATAAACGGAGGAGTTCTGATCTCGGCATTTCTTTGGTACAAATTAAAACTGTGGCGTATAAAGCAGGACCCGGACATGAGTTCCACTGAGAAATTGTACAATGGTTTGCAAGAAAAGGAGCGGTGTCTTCGGATTACGTTCATCTTTTTGTTTATTATCTACTCAGCGACAAGTTCGGCAATCTTCCAAGTTCTTCCCCCTGCCTGCCAAGAAATATGTAGCGGGAGCGACCAGCGAAATTGCATTGAATATCTCAAATACGACTATTCCATAAAATGTAGCTCTGAAAAGTACAGGCGTTATAAGCCAGTTTTCTACCTACTAGCAGGATACCCTCTTGTTCTGCCATTGGCAACAATACTGCTACTCGGGAAGTCGTTTAGCAAAGGTTCAGGGAATAAAAAAAATAAAGAAACGGTAAAGAATGGCCTTCGCTTCCTATACGAAAACTACAACGAACAGTGCTGGTTCTGGGAAATCGTTGACATTGCCAGGAAGATAATCTTGATGTCGGCCATTGTTCTAGCCAACAATGAAAGTCGGATGTACCTTATGTTCTTGTCCATCTCCTCGGGACTTTATACAGTTCTCTTTGCCAGTTACAAGCCAATTGATAACGCGTTTGAATACTGGCTGCAAATGGCGTCCCTGACGTCATCCTGGGCAAACTTAATGGTGGGGATGTTGCTGAAGATACCACAAAATGACGTCACCACTATCAACAGTGAATTTGATTCCATTGGTGTGACCTTCCTAATGGTCTTTACAAATGCTTTTGTGATTGGCTTGATAATAGGTAAGTAACAAAATTAAGCTCCCTTTTCCTTATCCAAGAAATTTTAGTTTTTTCTTAGTTTTTATGAGTCAGTTAAAAATAAGTTGCAATACCAACTTCAATAAATTATATGATTGTATAGATATCATTTTTACCATGATTTTAATATTTTTTTTTATCAAACTGTTAGCTTTTTAATCGTATATAGATATTTATTGAGATGTCTCTTGCACACTTACGTTAATTGCGTTTTTGTGTTGTTTGTATTTATTTGTTGATTTAAAATAGTTTTTACCAAGTCAATGGACCGGTTACCTAGACGAAGTCTAAACCCTTACCAATGTCTAACTTTTGTTTCTAACGCCGTTGAACAAAGGATGGACATCGGCTAAGATTTAGTCTTCGTTTTAATAGACAACTCAGTATATTTACGGAAATTTGCAAATGTATTAAAATTACATTTAATTCAAATCGCACCATTTTGTCAAATTTGCTAAATGTTCTTCGTTCTAAAAACTACATTTTTAGTCAAACTTATTGTTACTTAGTTAGTTAGTTAGTGTTATTAAGCAGTTTTCCTTTGGTTACCTTGTATATTTGTTTCTTTTTTGTAAATTTCTTTAATTTTAACCAGCTTATTTTCCAAAATTTTATCGTACAATGAGCAATGAGACATTATAAATACAAATGTTTGAAAAATAAAGTTTTTTGGGACTGCACAAATGCTAATAAAACATTAATATACTGAAATTCTGTCTAGACATGTTTAATTGTAAAGCTTTCATTTTTGAAAAAGCTTAACCCTATTCAGCCTGGGGGGAGGGGGCTTTTGATGTCCGCGCCAACTTTGATTAGCTCGCAGTTTCTGACAATTTAAGATAATCCTTCCATATCATAGGACTTTTCCTCAAATTTATCTGGCAATTTGGTGATGTGGTAGCATTTTGGTTATATGGGGTCTGATGTTGCCATGGCAACAGCATTTTGAAGGGCATGTTTAGCTGAAATTTGAATTTCTTGTTTATTTTTTGCATTAAATTGGATTGTGATGCTTGAAATCGAGTATTTTGGTAACCTTGAACACTATTGTTTCAAGAAAATTGTTATCTCTGATTTTTCCAGTCGACCTGTGACGTCACCGATGATGTCATACAAATTTAGAGGCAAAATATAAAATCTGGTGAATGACGTCATAGTAATCTATTTTTGACTTTCTGATTTTTTTCTGTTGCAATTTTTTGTTTATTTGGTATATTTAATTTTAGACCCTTTTCTACTGAAATAGTTTAAAAAATATACACAAATTGACTCCAATTGGCATTTAATAAGTGCAACCTCCCCCACTTCTCGTTCTCCTGTTCACATTTCTCAAAATCCTATGTTTCACTGCATCCATATGATTTGGATGGGGTAAAATCCAAGTTTATTGTTTGACGTATTGATCAAGTGTTTTTAATCATGAGTTTTTGGCTGTGTTGGCCTTCTGCACAAAAATGAGAAAATACTAAAAAACACTGATTTTTGGAAAGTATGTCATTATGACGTCATCATTACGTCATAATGGCGTGTAACCTATTGTAATTAATTAATTAATAATGTTCTACCTAACCTCCAAGTTTTATGACAATTGCGTCAATACTTTCGGATGCCCAGGCCTAATAGGGTTAAAACTTGTGTTAGCTTTGTTGTTAACTGGAATATCTAGTAAGCAAAATGATAACTAAGTTCCCCCGGGATCAGTTCCCTATACAAAACTAATAAATATACGTGTTTGTAGTGCAATATTGCACCATCATCGCCCAAAGCTTTCTCCAAGCTAGAAGAAGAGGAGGTTGCAGTATTGCCTGTTGTCTGACGGTACTCAAGGCTGCTTGGAGCTTTGGTGGGGAATTTTCAGAGAATGTTTCCACCGACTTTGGAGGTGTCGAAGGGAAAATTGAGATGCAGGCGGTGGAAGCAGCTGCAAGCAAAATGGAGGTCCAGGATGTCGACGAGAAAAGTGATAGCGACAATGAATCCAAAGGTTACAGCAAAATTGCACTTTTTGGGGATTCCGATTTTTTTCTTAATCAGTTAAAGGATTGTTTGCATCTTTCACGTTTGCAAATTTCAGCAAAGCTTTTCATTTTCCACTTGAACATATAGGCATTGCGTTTAATAAAATCAATGTTAATTGCAATAATAACAACAACGACAGCAACAACAAAAACAATGATAATAATCGGTTCCACTAATCCCTACTACAAACAAAAATATTACATGTAGAAAATGAAACTTACAAATAACTAAATTACTAAAAGACAACAACATATTTCGAAGAGAAACTAACAGGTATAGAACAAAACTATTAAAAATGTAATTATTCCTTTATTGTTTTTTTTTGTTAGAGTTCCCTAAGAAGCAAAAGATGAGAGTGGAATGGAATGTTTGAAGTGAAACGAAGACTTCTGCACAACTTGGCTTTTATATTAAGTTTCTGCATAAGACACGGAGGTTATGAACTATAAAAAATCAAGTACAATGAGAGTTTAAAGTAGATTCTAAAGCTGTGCACATAAAACATGTTTACTTTGAGATGGGCTTTAAAGAACCTCATATACACCGTCGGGGGGAGGTAAGTGGCATTTTCTCCCCTAGTTGCATTTTCATGGATTAAGACAATAAAACAAAACCAATGGAAGGATGCAAGTTTCTGTATTGTAAAGTGTATGTATACACGTATATATACACAGGATAAATCCCATAGTGGTGGCACATCGGTTGAGTTTTACACTAATGTCACACTGTTGTCCACACTAATGTCACAGCTGTGACTATATGCCACTAGTGTAACATTAATGGTAGTGACAGTAGTGTGACAGCGATGGCAGCAACAGTGTGTCATCGATGTAAACTGACAACGGTGCAACAACGGTGACAATGACAACACTGTAACACTACCGTGCACACTAGTGTAACAGCGGTGACAACTGACAGCGCTGTGACAGCGGTGTCAACTGACATCGCTGTGAGAGCGATGTTCACATTAGTGTGACAGCGATGTTTACATTAGTGTAACAGCGATGTGCACATCACTGTGAAAGTATTGGCAACTGACAGCGCTGTCACTCTAATGTACACATCGCTGTCACAGCGCTGTCTGCTGCCACCGCTATCACAGCGCTGTCAGTTTT
>JAOBRH010608002.1:0-15613 GCA_027575125.1 Umimayanthus parasiticus | reverse complement strand
TCTTTGAACAATACTCAACATACTACACATACAACATCCACCATGAATATATTTTCCAAATACCCAGACAGCTTCTCTGTATTCTAAAATCAGTGGAGCTTAAGAAAATATCATCAGAATCTGACCTTAATATGTATAAAATCTTACAATTGTTGCTCCACCTTTATCATCATCTCGATAATTTAGATGCGACACCGACGGCTTTTATAATCCCCCACGATCTTGAAGATAACATAGTGATAGTGTCAGAGGTTGCATTTATCTGAAAAAATACCCGTATCTGTTTTTTGGGGCTGATACTGAATGCCGGCTTCTTCAAAAGAAATTAGGATTTTAGCCTCAATCAAATATTCCCCAAATGTCTTCATTTGTATTTAATTGTGATATGAAACACTAAATGCAAAAGTTTAAAAATTGATTGTAACAACATTATATACGTACATGTTCGTCAGCTAGGACCCGATGGCACCGTCCTAGAAAACCTCACAAGAGCAAAATGCCTAAAAATGGCCACGATTTTAAAACCTACCAATTACTGGAACATTTTATCTTTAAAGGTTGTTTATCAGCTAGAGTTGTAACTAAACTGGCATGCAATTGCTTAGATAAATATCTAGTTGCCAGGACTTGCGTATCTGTTTTATGTCAAATTTTACGGAATTCGTTCCTTCAACGAAACAATTAAAAACAAGCAAGCAACGACGCACGCTACTGCATAAATCATGCGACGCTTTATAATAAGACTATACAGACAACTATCATATTTTTCCAGATACAATAGATAAATCACTCACTGATCATCAGTAGGACACCTAAAGTGGTTCCATTGCTGAAAACGGTTCCTTTAGAGTAGGTGTGAAGCGCCCCGATTGGCTAACACTTGACGTTTTTTCCTTGTTAGTTTGAGAGATAGTAAGAAGACGTCCAATCTCTCCATTGGGGCTGGTGGGCTGTATGGACCCCCACCCCCTCCCCACAAGTCAACTGAATCTTTTCAGTAAACAAAAGTATTGATCTCCCTCTCCTACATCCGTTAGACAAGGATTTCCTCTTCTAACTTTCACACTTACAGCTTAAGAGGAATCTTTCAATTTCCTTGAGATGTTTGTTAAGTAAAACGGAAAGTAGGATTTACAACTCCTCATTTAGACACCACAGTTTCTCCAGTGCAAGATGGTTAACCAATAATCCAATATAATGATCTTGGAGAGTTCTTTTCAAGCGCCATTTCCTGCCTTAGTATAAGTGGGGCTTGATGGTAAGTAACAGTTTCATAATGTTCAAGTTATATACAATGTTTCAGTGAAACAAAAAGGTAAAGAATTACGTTTAAAAAAGTCCAAACCTCAGTTTTCGACAAATCTGTACCAGGTACTTTCTGGTCATCTTAAGACTTTCTTCGTGATGCTTTCTGCTTATTTTGATTCTGAAACTCCATAGCTTTAAGTTAAAATGTCAGAGCTCGTTAACTGCAAAAAGCCAAACATCCGTTGAAATAGCTGAAGACAATATAACTATCACCCCGTTTAACCATGCCATTTACGCATACAATTTTATATACAAACTTCTCAACTACTAAATTGCACAAATATAGTTGACATCAAACTGTTACACTCTTGAAGGCAGGCAAATAAATGATATTGTAGATGGGTTTTTGACACCTGGTTTGAAAATTAGGGCACTGTTTGGTTTTCCCAAATCGTCTTTACTTTAATAGGACTTACAAGGTGAAAAATCTGAACCCGTGCAGGTGACGTGAGTCGATGTTTGTGGTTGGGTGATCGTCCGGGTTGGTGTAATCTTGAGAAGGACTTGTTGGTTGTGACTGACATTTCGACAACCTGTGTGGAAGCTATCTCCAGAGTCATTCTGAAGATAACTTCCACACAGGTTGCCGAAATGTCAGTCAGGACCAACAACAGTCCTTCTCAGGATTGCAAACAAACATTGATTGACTAGGGCATGTTTGGGTGAAAGATTAACCTTCTTCAGTTCTTGCCTTGGCAATGGTTCAAACGAATCATTGCTTCCTCTCAGGAAGAATCTTAACGAAAGTGTTTTTAGATAACTTCACGTATTGATTCTTAAATCGAGGAACTAAGTACTATCACCATGACAACCCTTCAACTGAATATTAGGAACACCTTTAATTATCGCGGATTACAAAATGTTACAGACATTTAAAATGACAGATTTACAAAAATTATGAGCAAAAACCATTGGAGTGTAAGTTATCTTAGAGTTTTCTGAATTGAATTTGAAACTGCTACTGACCACATGCCAAGAAAACTCATTTAGTTGTTTTTGTAATGGTTGGGATGCCTCTATGCCTAATCCGAAGGGCAGTAAATTAAAAATTCTTACCACACGCAAACCAAACAGCTAAGCCTAAGCTTTATACTCACCACAAAAAAGATTTCCCAATTTCCCATCCCATTCAGGTGACCACTAACCAGCAGACAACCTTTACTTTAACTAGAACGTGATTTCCGGGATATTTGAGGACAAGTTTAGAATACTTTGCTTGTTAAGCCTCCGTGTAAACATTACTTAAGAACAGTTGGAATGCATGCAGCAGAATTTGACTTTGGAGGACATTTCTGGACCTTCCAATTCTGACTTATAAGATAATAAGAGGTTGCAAGAGCTACGCTGGATTCCTTTTAAAACTCATTAGTTGGTCATCGGCCCAACTCGATCACTGGAAAAGCCCCATTATTTAACTTCTTAAAAACTATTTCAATAGTTTTTTTTTTGACAAAAAACGCATAAAATGGTAAAAAACAAGAGATAACATATTGTGCGTTTCTATATTTGTGCAAAATATGTTGTTAAAGAAAGTGTTTATGAATTGTCTGTTGGATCTTCAATTCGGTTTAAAACTGTTTTCATTTTATCAAAGAACACAGCGTGCATTGGGTGCAATAGGAAAGAAGATGAAATTCGCTCTTAAATTCGTTTAGATCGCAAACTCACAAATTCTATAGTTTTTGGGTGGTGTTTGAGGTTTAGCCCTTGGGATCTATCAACTGAGCAGATATGGTGCCGGTGGATCGTCGAAAAGTGCCATGCTCCCGTTTTCGCTCGTACTTTACAAAACGAGTAAGACTGGGCCGAGATGTTTTTCAAAATGGCGGATTTCACGGATTAGTAGAAAATCTAAAATTGGGGAGAAAAAATTCACTTATTTGTTGCATAATTGGAAATTATATCTGTGTTTTCTTTCTGGTAATGCATTTTTGTGTGAGGGTATTTAAACATGGTGGCCGCTTCTGGCCGATCTGATGCCAATACTTCCAAACTACGCCCCTAATTTCAACTGAGCTAGAAGGTGACTTGCCTACTGAGTACTGCGAATGTTTTGGACTCAATGAAGCAAATACAGTATTACAACGAGCTGGACTCTGGTTTTGAAGATAAGAAGACGAAAAGGATGAAGAGGTAGACGAAGAAGAAGTAAGGGCAGCATCTCGGCCAGTTTTTGTTTTTCCAGTGTTGAATAGTTTTGCACGGTAGAAGGTTGTAGCCTTAAATTCTTCTTCTTGTTTTAAAGATCAGTAGAATGTCCATATCATTACCTTTTTAAAGACACATTTTTCGACAACATTCGACGTGTAATTGCGGAGTTATAAGGGTCGATAGGTGAAGAATGTTCCCATACATTTGCTGTAATGTTTTCCGCGACTGCCCTATGGTCTATTCTTATAGGGCCTTGTCACGGTTTTGGCCGCCATATTGCCGGGTAGGCAAAGTGATTCAAAATAAGAGTGTTTGTATCGAAATTCGGTGTCAAGTATCTTTAATAGCTTTCAATAACACTCTAGTTTTAAAAGAGTTATGAATTGAAAACTTTAATGTTACGAGAGAGGAACTGAATGCCAAAATTTGAGGCATGTAGTCGCATATGAAAGCGTCTAGTCACAATTTGAATTTTTTGATACAATTCTCTGTTGTCTGTGTTTCACCGGCGCAACGAAAATCAAAACACAGGACTTTGAAAAGTGGCCACTTAATAGAGGTTGGCCGCTTAATAGAGGTCGAATATAAATAAACATATAAATCGGGACTTTGGAAAGTGGCCGTTTAATGTAGGGTGGCCGCTTGATACTGTGATCGGACTGTATGTTATTGTACACTATCCGGCTCATACCACAGAGTCAAAATTAGGCGAAAGAAAAAGTGACCCCCTGGGATCCTAAGGGCTAGACAAGAAGAGAATGATGTTTGGTTTGAAGTCTAGTTGATATAGATGCTTTTTGCTGGAATATACAGACACTGAAACTTCACTGAAACAGTCTTCGGAAGAAACTGAGTCGTGCCTGATTTATCCAAACAGTTACAACTTTGAAGACGATTCAATTTGATGCTCCCAAAATTTCCTGTATTTATAATCTTTTTGATAAAGACGATATTTCTTCGGGTGTACAGTTCGACCTCTATTAAGCGGCCACCTAATAAGCGGCCACCCTCCATTATACGGCCACTTTCCAAAGTCCCGATTTATATGTTTATATTATATTTGATCTCTATTAAGCGGCCACTTTTCAAAGTCCCGAGGGTGACTGCTCAATAGAGATCGGACTGTATGTTAATTGTAGTCTATCCGGTTCTTACTACTGACAGAGTGAGCTGGAACTAACGACAGCCGATGCAGTTTTTGCTTGCAACCATCTCTGCGTACAACATGCATTCATGAGAGCAGAACGTTGCGAGCTGTAGTAAACTTGGCCTATCATCTTTGAACAATACTTCCGCTATGCTTGTGACGTACAGACACACACACAACACAAGAAATGCTTTCTTATTTAACTTCCATAAGCCACGTTTCAGGGCTAACATTAGCAAGTAGACTACCCAAGCCACTGCACATGATTTATGGCAACTCTTGTTAGATGAGCTGAACTGACTTGTCAGCAACTATAACTTCTCTGAGGAAGTCAAGATTCCGGCGAAACGAAACAATTTGATCTGCGTTCTCACACTGCATTAAATAACCGCATTCGATCCCTCCGAAAATGTCTCCTACTCTTTGTCTTCATGTCTACAAAAATTCTGACAAAACATAACAAAAGTTTAATTAGCAAAGCTAAAGCTGCCTTATAGAATGAAACTAGAAATTTCCAAAATGCACTGCTCCATTTAGTAATGTAATTCTTTCTCCTTTACACCAACTTACATCTGGATATATCATTTGTTTTGTACGGAGTAATTCTAGAACTGCAAAAAGTAAAATAAAACAAAATTTGTTGTTGTTATTATTATTATTGTTGTTGTTGTTATTGCTGTCGTGTCATTCGGTGCTGCAAACTTCACGCGCAACATTCCAAAAAGAAGACCATCCCATTGATCAGTTCCATGCAACTTTCTTTGTAATATTTTGTTGAAGAGGTGAGGTCTGCCTCCGATTGAATCTTCTCCGATGGGCTTTCTATTGTTCTGTGGGTTTCCGAAACAAGATTTAGATACAAAAGTCAGAATAGCTTGTGCATCAATGCAAAAAGTACGACGTCACTGGGATTCATCTCGATCCCAGGCTTTCTCCTTGAAAGTGGGCTCTGAAGAATATAAAGTTGATTCACCGTGGATTCAATCTTGGACAATATAGTTTAAACACTTAATTATAAATTAACGCTCCCCTCCCCACCCCATGCAATGTTGTTTGCTTACCGTTGCTGTTTGGACCAACATTGTAGTGGGGGAGGGGAGAGGGACGGACAGACGGTTGATCAGTGAACGTCGAAACCAAGTGTTCCAACTCTTTTTGTCCACTGAGATTGTGGACTGCTTAGATTTTTCATACATGGAACCAGGCCCGTGCCATGGTAATATAAGGCATATAAATCTCGTACTTCTTCTCAATCTGCAGACAATACTGTTGTGCCCTTTGGGGGGTCATCAATGCAGCTCAGATAAGCGAGGCTTTTGAGACTGTACCATGTATACTTCTGTATATCAGAGTATTCTAACTCAAAAGAGTGATCTATGGCTATGCGTAACGAAAATTGTATCAGTAACTGAACAGTCTCAAAATCAAATATCTTACTTCACTGCTTTCTGACGTGTACAGCCGGCTCCTGGGTAACTTTTACCTCTGGTAACTTCTAATTCTAACAATTAATGTTTCTCTATAGCCCGGTCTATAGCTAAGGATATAGTGTGAAGTCAGTTTCGCAAAACTGTGAGTCTGTTTTGTTTTTGTGCATAAACTATAAACTATACAATCATTGCTTTTGTCCGGATAGCAGGATCTCTAATGTAGAAGGATTGGGTGATAATAAGTTTATGAAGCACTTCTTAATTGCATTATGGCGATTTGATTAACGACCGCAAAGCTAACAGACCGCCTCTGCTCTCTGCCCTGAAAGCACTCCAAACATCGCTTGTCAGTTTCCTGCCATTAATCACCTGAGATTACAGTGTGGCAGACAAAAACATCAAGTTATTATCCAAGGTTAACGTAATCTTCCAAAAAGATTTACGATGTGAGGCTATCTTTGTGGTAGGAACTGACATGTCACTGTGACAGAATTATCTGAATTAAAGAGATGTTATTTTCGATCTCAGTACACAACAATCCCCGAATGAAGATGAAAATAATCTTGTCTCCCACGATCTGTAAATTCACTTTCTTGATTTAATTAGGCGCTGTAAAGCTTTCTTAAGGCAAGATAGATGCGAGTAATCTATCATACAGGCGCTTGTCACCCCTCGCCCTGTTGCGGCTCTCCAAAAAGATTCCCACTTAGCAACTTTATATGTTACGCCGCGATTGTTTGCAAAGCGAACATTCCAAAGACTACAAAGAGAGGGAGAGAAGCTTTGTAATAAAAATTATAGTTTTACTACCCCAACAAAGAACTGTCAGCGACGTTTGTGTATGTTTTAGTAGTGTAAACATTGTTGAGAAATTCAAAACATCAGTTTGTTGAAAGTAAACTGGACCCCACTTACTGGAATCTGGATCACGTACAGTTTTAAAACTTCACTGGATAAAAATAGTAAGAATTGAAAAACGAATTATGTAAAAGTCAAAACTTATTTTTGACAAATTTTCAAAGCAATTAATAAACCAAGGAGTCTACTTCATGGTGGATCCGCTTCAACCACGGCAGAAAGTTTTGCGTGGTATAATTTTGGATATTAGGAATGTTTCTTTCCTGAAGATTTTTATAGAGTGTGTCAGTGAACTCAGTGGTTTTGCACTCATTAGCAGACAAGCAGAACTTGTCTCAAAAGAGGGGACAGTCAATGTAGGTGGCGAAATGTGAAGCGCGCTGTACGATGATTAAATGGTTAGCCGGTGCGATAAGACTAAATATGCTGGAAGACTTCATTTTGATGCACTTGCTGCAAACTATGCTCTTGGTACCAAATGAAGTTTGATCGGATCGGCGAAAGGAGTCTCATATGACGCACTTGCCGGGATCCGACATGCGCGCGCCCAAAGGAGTTTTGCAAAATCCGGCCGGGTAACGCGGGTGACAATCTGGTCGCAATATTGGATAGTGAAAAGCAAATAGAAACACATGAAATCTAATGACAGATGGATCAAGTTTGTTATTTTTCACAGTCCATCAGTCAAGGATTTTGTTGACTGTTATGTGCTGACAATTGTTTTTAGAAACACTGATAGCAAAGGGATTTGCGCAGGCGCAGAATCGAACCTTTCTATTGTCCGGTTTTCCCAGCAAAGACATTACTCGCTCGCACAATCCAAACCTCTAAAACTCTTTTCTTTCAGATCTGCTGATAACCCTGTAGCTGTAGTGGTGTGTGTTTGTCATAATAAACAACTGAAGCTCCTATCAAAGTCAAAGAGGCCAAGCAACTGACCGCCGGGTTTCGCTTCTCAGTTCTCGGCTTCCAGCGACTCCTGATTTCACATCACTGATGTAGTATACGTGTTTCCTGTTCTCATAGCCACAAACCATCTGATCAATCAAACGCATTTTGTATGAACCGTGTGTACTATTTTCACAGGAAATGCCTTTTTCATATTTATAGAAGATGAGACACGGATATGTCCTATTTCCGGGCTAAAACGAAGAGCATTTTCGGCGCATTTTGGAATATGTCAACTATGCGTCTTCAATTTGACAAGTACTATCTGCACAATGTCAAATTTCTTCCTGTGAAAGTTTTCTTTCTAATGGGCTTGGCAAACTACATGCCCTCTTGAAGAGTACAAATATTGTCTCATTTTTAAATTAATGTCAGACACTATTCATTTTGCATAAATGTAAGTTCATAAAATGCCCACGATTTTGTAAATATCTTTGTTTTTAAACATACAAAAGCTTTGAGCCATATCAAGGACTTTGAAAAGATTGTGGTGTTTGTTTGAGAGCCGACCAATGACATTGTCTGAACGTAATTTAATTTCATGCGTGCGATCACATTACGACTTGACCAATCGCAAGTTATATATCACACGAGCTTTTTTGATAAAATCACATCCCGCACTTCGAACAATTAGTTCGGGTGAAACATCCTTTGTCGTTTGGGCGTAACTGAAGAAAAAACGTAATTGCCGGACAATAAATAAATTTCGATCACTTTACGTTCATGTCCATTGGGCTAGAAGAATGATTGTTTTCCAACGCGAGGATCTTTCCGAGTGACCAAACAGAACAGCGCTTTGTGTGTTGCAGATAAGCAGGATTAAAAGCATTGGTTCGCAGCAAAAGCCTTGTATCACTCACTGAAAACAGAAAATATGAGGAGGTTGGAAAGGCATACTTTTCTACACATCTCACTGACTTTGTCGTGTATCCTGTGGGCTCTTAAAACTGAGGCTTGCTGTGATGGGGCAAGGGAAACTGCAGCACGCGGCTTGGCCGCTCGTTGGGAAACGTGGAAGCATCCTGTTCTGCGGAAAAGGGCACTGGAAATTACTAAGAAGCAAATGTTAAATCTTATGGGGCTCGAGGACCTTCCAAAGCCAAACCGCAAAGTTATTCCACATGTCTTCATGTTGGATTTGTACAAATCTCTCTCCAAAGGAAAGCATAGCAACGCCGAGCTGGTCAGTACGGTGCGAGGTGTTGTAGACCAGGGTAAGTTCGTTTGTAAATTCTCTTATCTTCTTGTCCTAAGTGTTTTTGTATGTTTGTATTTGTTTAACGATTTCAAGATTTTTATATCTCATCTCTTTATTGTTGAGTCAGTCCAAACATGTCTTTAGTAACTGGATGGCTTTGATTTTCAGAACGTTTTGACAACTCCGCACCAAACAAGTATCACAAGAGATTTGTTTTCAATGTGTCTTCAATTCCCGCTTCGGACAAGATTGTGTCCGCAGAGCTTCGAATTTTGAGACTACCCGTGGCCGGGACGGAGAAGGCGTATGTGAATCAACATGGGGTGACATACAAGGCCATACTTCTCAGAACTCGTGCTGATAATAAACACAGCTACACCCCATACGAAGCCCGAAACACAGAGCAACTCGATGCGTTTACATTTGACATTACGGATCTTGAACCAAGATGGAACGTTTTCAATGTCAAAAGAGCGGTTGAGATGTGGCAGAGTTCGCGAACTAAACTGGTTCACTCTGTACTGCAGTTGCAGGTAGAGTCCTTGCTTAGTGGACGACTGATTCCACCGGAAGATTTGGGCTTTACGAAAGAGGGGCGAACCCACAATCAACAAGCACTGCTTGTCGTGTTTTCTAACGACGGAAGAGCAAAATCCACTAAGTTGTCCAAGGTTGACAATACTTTGGCAAGTAACGCAATCCCCGAAGATGCTTCCCGTTCCGATAAATCCGAACCTCGAAGCAACAACGAGAATAACTCACATTCGCGAGTCAAACGAGCAGTCACGAGTAAGAAAGCTGAGAGAAAAGACGGTAAGAAAAAGTCTCGACGCGGATTAAAAGCCAAACGAAAACGACGTAAAGAGAGAAAACAATTTTGTCGACGCCGACCTCTGTATGTGAACTTCAAACAGCTCGGTTGGGCAAGCTGGATTATTTTCCCGCGTAGCTATAACGCGTATTATTGTGATGGTCCCTGTGTTTACCCCATCGGACACTATCTAAAGCCTACAAACCATGCTGTTGTACAGACTTTATGGCATGCAGTCAAACCACAGGGAGCGCCGAGAGCGTGTTGTGTTCCCAATAAACTTAGGGGGATTAGCATGCTCTTCATAGACCAAAATAACGTTATGGTTTATAAGAAGTATGATGACATGGTTGTTGATCGCTGCGGCTGTGAATAGGACGAGTTTCGAGGCCATTTCGCCTGAATTTTAATCAGGAAGCTGGTGTCATCGACTGCGCAGATTGCAATTGTTTGTACAATCACGAACGGCTGTAGAATCCATTGAATAAGTTGAGCGCTCTCTCCTTGCAGGCCGCTACTTTCTACTGGGATTTGCGCAAAAGTCCATCGATGGACAGATGTACAATGTTCTTCATTTTAACACGCACCGATAGCAGTCCAGTTTTATTTAGGACTTATCACTTGCGTCCGGCTTGAGAGCGAAAGACTGTTGTCACCCAATTTGGAGTGTACAAATGGCTTTCTACGACCCGCAGATTTTCATCGCCTTCGTCAACAGTCACGTTAAGAACTTATAAAGGCCGGCACTATTCGAAGTGCCAATTTTTGTTTTTTTCAATTTAGTAACGCGGTCTTATTTGTTTAGGAGCCAGCCTGAAAGATGGGTCTTTTGCATAATCATATTAGAGAATCTAGGATTTGTTTAAAAAGCAAATGACTGGAACAAAGAGAACAAAGTTTAATGATGCTTCGAAAAGTTTAATTATGTGAAACGACAGAAGGTTTTCGTGTTTGCAGCTAACGGAAGATAAATGAGAGGCATAGAGCGTTCCTTGCCGCGGTACCTCCAAAGGGACGGATTGTAAATTCAAAGTCTTACTCTGCAGATTATTGTCCCATTGCCTGAATTAACACCTAATAATTCTCTGTGATTGCCCCAGCAGTGTTGAGTTGTGACCCGAATCAAGGTTGCACCGAAAGCCGCTGGCATTTTTAAATCACTCCCCATTTTCTTGCATAAAGAAATTTAACAACAGAACATTGAAATCATTAAAAACTGTTTTAAACAACATCGGTATAAAATTACCCAGTTGAACTATTACCGAAAAACTGAAATTCTCTCAAAGGACGAATTTGTCTCGTGTTAGGCATCAGGTTTGTTTTTTCATTGCCCGTGTGTAAATAAAAAGCGATCTTATTTATTCTAATGGAAACAAAACAACAATCCTTTATCTTTACGCCATTTTCACACAACAGAAAGTATTCAAACGAGTTTTTAACTACTCACAAGTTTGTTAGAGCCCGTAAACGAATGTACAATAAAATACTTAAAGAGCAAAGTTATAACTGTTTGAATGACTCGTGAGTGTTAGTAAGGCAGCGTCGTGTTAACCGGTTGATCTGACCGGGAGAGCAGGCCGGGGTAGATCTTGAGAGGCGAAGAAAGAACATGACAAACAGTAATTCGAGCGATACGTTATCGAAGTTAATGATAACCCGTCACAAATATCATCAAGTGAAGTTGAGATGTGGCTCGTGCGAGACCCGTGCAGCTTCAAATGTTCATGCTTTTGGCAGATGAGAAAGTAAATATGTCGCCTGAGCTGTTCGCGCCCGGGTTCATTCTTTAAGTTGTCCTCGGGCAATTGTGTAAACGATTTGTAAATGAATTCTCGATTACCCAAGACAGTTTTAGATATTCATGAACCGATCAAATATAATTTGTAAATCTGCCCTCAGCTAAATTGATCAATCCTCACCATAGTGTCACTATCACAGTGTCACAGATTTTCGCATTAAAATCCCTTGCAGAGTTCTGTCGGTAGCCCATCCTTTCGGGTAAAAACTTTGTGAATCGCAAGATAACATTTAGCTCGGGTTATCAAAACGGAGACAGGAATGTTTAATATCTTTTAGATAACGTACAACCGCTGCGAGGAATGTATTGCTGTGCTTTATGCGATAACCTAAGCTCTTTTAATGCGAAAAACGAAAAATTATCATCGAGATTGAGGTGTACCCAATTGCGTAGCAAAAAAAGAATTTGGGAGATCGTAATGATTGCTTTTTCTTTGTTGACTCAGTCTTAACTTGGGGTTTAGCACTATGACGGCAAGTCAAGTGATCAGCTAAAAACAAACGAAATAACATTTGTCGCTTTGCCCTCAAACAATGTAATGATAGGAGATGGATAAAATATCTCAGTGTTCCGTCAACACTGCTAAATTGCAGGTCTTTTGATGAACTCTACGCGCGACCCACATTAATCATTACCGCCTGTTTTTAGCTGCGCTCCCAGTGGTTTTAATGTCCTCACTGTTTGTACTCTCCAAATATGGTATTCTAATTGCAGTTCTAGTTTCAAGGCATTTTAAAAACATTTACCAGACCCCAGGAATCAATTAGTATCGTGCATGCAAAACGTGAGGTGCTGCATTAAAAGAGTAATCAAAGATATATGCGTTAAGTAAAGGAGCTCTCAAGAGCACAGCTTGCACTTGAGATCGAAAGAAACGTGCCCGCTAAAATTGTAAAAAATTTCATAATGAAGAGAAGTTTGTACGTGATATAAGGGAAACATCTTTCGTCAGTCGTGTGCCAAAACGATTTTTACAATATCTTTGGGGGGGTCTGTAGTCTCTCCCTGAGAAAACCTATTTTTAAGTGTTAAATCTTTGAAAACGATGCAAAAAAGGAGCCGAAAGCGACATCAAGAACTTTGCCAAAAGCTTGTCAAGTGACCGGAATTTTAATGCGTCAATGCATGAATTCAGTTGAAAGATAGCGAAGGCGTTTTTTTCATATGATGAATTGATGAATATCCCCTTGAGCGAACTGTCGACACAAACTGAGTTAGTGCACGCAATAGCGATGAAGAGAAAGCTGTTTTCGAATCGTTGTGATGACATTCATTAGCAAAGATTTGAGACCCGGTCAGCAAGGAGCTGAGTGTTAGCTTCCAGTAAATAGCTCAAAAAAGCGAGCGCCAAACTTCAACAACGCCTAGAAAACAGAAATAAACAACAAAAGCTGCAAACTAATCACTAAACCGACCTTCATTCTTATGAGTTGCGTTGTGGCATTTCACAAAAAACTGAAATATCCAGACCAACTTCTTGAAGTGTATTTTTGAACACAGCACTCAGGTGAATGAATAGTTAATAACAATTATTACAGACCGTATAGTTTCATAATCATCATAAAAAGTATAAAAAGTCGATGAATTTTGCTATTTGCGAGTTCACAAAGCTTAGCACTAAGCGAAAGAATTTTAATGTTGTACATCTTGTTCTTCGGTCCGTGGGCCGTTGTTTGAGTCAATTTATAGAAGCTTAGAGTAAATGGTTTAAACTATACATTTTTAAATAATACTTAATTGGTTTTTAACAAATCCCTCATACAGGTCAAGTTCGTCAGTGTTGTATACCGCTTTAAGTACTTTACCGGTTGATAACTGTGTTTTTCGAATAATCTGGGTGAATGCCAATGTAATAATAATATGACAATATTTCATATTGGTTTAATCGGTCTTTTTGGTATCGTCCCGTCCGCACTTCGGCAAGTCAAATCTTAACAATGCTTAGCGATTTAAGCTGACGTGTGGATAGTCTGGTTTCGTGTTTAAAGCGATCGGTTCCAAACTTCTGTTTTCTGGTTAAACTACTTCAACACTTGGGAACATGTTATTTTTACCAAAACCAAAAGGTCGGACAAAAGTAATTGAACTTGGGAGATTCGAAAGCAATATGTCTTTACAATTACATTAAACCACACCTTGCGTTAAATGTTCGTCTAATTTCATCCAGTTGAAACTCAAAACATATTAGAAGTTGTTAACGTTGAACATGCAACTTTTTGAAAGAGAACAATGGAGCTGCTGATGTATTTTTTTAAAATCACATTTCGAAAGAAAGAATGAGTCATTTTACAGCTTCAAACAACAACTGAACATATACTGGTGTAAGCTACACTGCAAGCCCATGCAAAACACCACTGAAATAAAACACGCCGGAGTCGGTTTACCGTGATGTAGAACGTTTATGTCAAAATTTAATATTAAGTAGGCCCTATATTTCGAACTTTATTCTTTCACATATAGCGGCGAGAAGAATCAAGAAATGTAACGATATATAAAAGTGTTTTATCCCACTTGTGGAATTATGATAATCCTATCTGAAGGGGTGTATCAAGTTCTCAAGTCTTACTCACTAGACTTGCAAAATTCCGTACTAAATTATGATTTAAATCGCACCTAGTGCCACTTCTCATTGCCATAGCAACTGCAAAGGACGTATAGTCTGTTGACGTAAGGTGGATATGGAGGGCGTTTCGCTACTAAGCTCTTCTGAGAGAGCAGAAGGGAGACGGCGAATGGGTGTGATTACCGAAGCTTTAACGAAGACGGGGGGTATTTTGTGCACTTTGAATATCTCTACCAAATGTTGGTTGTGCTAAAGGTCTCTAAGTTAGTTGCCATGTTGTAGAGCTTGAATATAAACAGGAATATATACTTCCAGTAGTTAAACCGAGCTATGCTATGTATAGTACAATATAGGGTTTGAAGGAGGGAAGTTTCCCTGCAGCAACTGAAGATCGTTGCTGCTGCATCAAAAGAGATGTTACACAGTGCATGTCCAAAATTACTCGTGCAGCTTGCAACAATGACTGTCACTCATATGCGCACACGGGTTTTAAAACCAAATATTGCGAGACTTGCTGCAAAGGGGGCTGCTACACGCCGCAGTGTTCCAAACGATTGCTGCAACCGTTGAGAGAAACATAAAATGATTCTACTGATTGTTGCAGCACGTTTCGCAACAGTTTTGACTATTGCAAGGGCCTTTAGGCAGGATTGTCTCAACGCGTGGGGGATGTACCAGGGCCTGAAATATTAGAAATATTTGGAAAATGAGCCTTGAAATCAGCACAAATAAAACTCATTAATTTGACTTTGTACAAGATTAAGCTCAGTTGACATTGACTACCCTCAGGACGGGGGAAGGGGCGCGAATCGCTCAACAAGGCAATAATTAATGCTATGGTTTTGGGGGACAGTAGTCTACAACTTATGAAATCGTTTTTCACTGATCGGTACAACAGAGTGAAACTGGGCCCGGTGGTGAGCAATTGGAACAAAGTATTAAGAGGATGTCCTCAAGGGTCGGCCTTAGGTCCAATGATATAGAACATTTTCCAGAATGATTTGACATATAATATGGATTATAACCTAAATATGTACGCTGACGACCATCAGTTCTATGCTATAAGTAATTGCATAGAAGATGTATATGATATTTTAATACAAAATGCCAGATTAGCCTCCGAATGGTACTATGCAAATTTTCTAAAAGGCAACCTTGCGAATTACCAAATTTTATGGCATTTGGTAAAGGCGGAAATCAAATTGAAAGCATTGTTGTAGATGATCACGAAGTTCTCTAAAACTGTTGGGAGTAATAATAGACAATAATCTTAGATTTGAGCAACATATCCACACTGTTTGCAAAATGAGCAGTCAACGTGTTGGGGTACTAATGAGGCTCAGAAACCTTATACCAACCAGTACCAAACTGACATTATTTAAAGCTGCCATTCTCCCGCAT
>JAOBRH010606892.1:0-15639 GCA_027575125.1 Umimayanthus parasiticus | reverse complement strand
TTTGTTGTTCCGGGCAACTAATCCACTGTTTGGAAATATCATAAAATAAGAACAATTTAAGAACAATATGAGGCTGATATCGCCAAAAAATTAAGAACAGCCCAGCCTCAGCCGAAAGTTACTGGTTCTTATAAAAAAAATCGTGTAATCAGTTCGCTCCAGTTTATCCAACTACATGCATAGCACAATACACCATCTCAAAGACGTAGAATGGTGTTACTGGATAATTATTTTGTCTTATTAATTCAACAGAAACCAATTAATTGGCCATTAATTAGAACCTAGAGCGAGCACCAATTTCTAATTATTAGCAAAATACCGCATTTGCCCAGTATAATACCGAAAAAAGGCTTACCAATGCCGGAAGTGTTTCCTGGACGTTTAGAAAGACTAAGATGGAACTAATGGGGAGGGAGTGAGGTGTTCATTTTGCCCCTGCCTCCCCTTTATGAGCTAATGTCTCGCCATTTCCAAGTTTTTAAGCATGTTTATGATTCAATATTCTAGCTGGATTCTAAAGATTTTCTTTCCCATTTCGTATTTGTAACGTTGTAGTGCCGTTTTTGCATTTTTGACTGAGATTGCCACTCCGTCAGTTTACTTACCCGTGTCCACATACCCACGTATCTATATCTGCGAGTGATTTAGAAATGTAGAAGGCGTTTGAAGAAAGTGTCGCAGCAAATATATATTTTTTAATTACTTTTGATTTTATTATTAGTTCAGTTTTATTATGTCACAATATTGCCTTTGTTCCTAAAATACTTCAGATATATTAAACAAGGGTTTGGTCGGTTGGCTTTACTTTTAAATTTTAGTTCAACCAATTTCTTGCTAAAGTGAAGGCTTTCTTGGCAGTGCAACTCTCAATCCGCAAAATCTACAAAATACATATAAATTATATTCTCAAACAAAACGCCCTATTCTAATATCAGTATTAGTAAACGTTGTGGGCGGTTTAGAACTATTTCAAGCTATTTCATTTTTATGAGACTGGTTTAGTTTTTCTTACCTTGGTAGGAAAACAGACCAAATTTCAATAACAAACTAATACATTATGAAGACTCAGCAGTATGTTATTGCGTTCGAGCGAAACAAGAAGGCATGCTATTCTTGATTGGTATACCTGTGGCAAATCTTTGATGCGATTTTGGTTTCTGACTGCCATTTGGCCACCCCACAGAACTTCTCAGGGGCTTGACAGGCGCGAACAGCCTTAGTGCTGATAACAAAATAGACACAGCCGATGTGCTGACAAGCTAACAAACAAAATATGCTGCCAATAAAAGTTATAAAAAAGAAGCTCACTTACTGGCAATCAAAACTGATTCTGATGTTGAAATGACAGATATAATGGTAAATTGACCAAACTGAATATGGTGAATGAATTGCAAGTTCGTACTTTCAATAATAAGATCTTTATCGACAATACTCACAATCTTGTGTTAGAGCATGTAATTTAAGAACTGCTTTCACGAGATGGTGGACGTCATGCATGTTTCAGTAATACTGTTATTTAATGTTCACAATAATATAATATTAGTAAATTTCAAGGAAGACTTAGACCAATCATTCAACGAAAAGGGCAAAGAGAGAAACAGAACAATCTAGAGTCCCAGTTAAAATATTTATGAAGGCTCAGAAGAAAATAAAAAATAGCAAGAGTCTTATAGCAATTGTGAAATAACATTTTTCAATAATGTAGACCATCGGTCGAACGCACTTTTTAACTGACAGTTGCTATAGTTGATTAACATTTAATTTATAATCATGTGTGCATATGCATATACTGATATAGAACAAAGTTTCAGGTAAGTCGATTACGTGGCTAAACGAAGGAGAGGGGAGGGGTGTCGATACAACCCGGCATCACCTCCTAAGAGGGAAGGGGTGGAAATATATCATCTGATCACCCTGCCAACACACGAATTTTTTTAGATTGAAAGCATATTTAGTATGATGGACATTTAAACGCCAAATGCAAGCCTGTAAGTTCTTAAGGTTTTTATACGTGTATTTTTTACTGAATTACAAGTGTGTATTTGAGAAATGTTTACAGTTTAGGTAAATCGAGGATAACTTGATTTGATACGGTTCATAATAAATATCGTAGTTTTAGTAATGGCAATAAGTTAGAATACGAGTGGAGTACAATCTGGTCTGTAACATTACAAGTGATAAACAACGACACGAATCCCTTTTACAGTTGTAAAGAAAAAACCGTTGTATATTGAAATAAAAAAAATCTTTAACAGGACGTTATCAGTCTACAGTAACATACTCTTGAAGCAATGTTAACAGGAACTGCGAAGCAATTTTAAGATTGGGGGGCACCGTTAGTGACTCGATATTTCGGAGGGGGGAGGGGGGGAGGGCGCAAGACACCTTTATAATTCCGTAAAAATATTGCGGGGACACTTGCCCCCCCCTGCTCCGCGGTCCCTGGTTAAGGTAATTATCATCTAGTTGTGTGTCAAGTATTTGCGGCATTTCAACTGGATACATAAAGAGATTGCACTCCATGTTGTATAGGGAAGTATTTGAAGAATTGTTCAGTCAGTTGTTGAAGTTTTCCTTGCTCTATTCCATTATCCGTTACCGAACAGGTGTCCGATAACAGCATTTTATTATCGGACACGGTTCAATAAATGATTTTGTTGTCAGATCTTTAAAAGGAAAAATAGTGTGATGAACGAGTCAATCCGGTTTGTGGATATTTTTCGTTTTTTTAATATATGAAGTAAGGATTAAATACACTGTTTCGATATTACCGGGGACTATTTGTGATATACCTATTTTTGTTCCGTTTCCAGATGAAGGCTGCTTTTCTGTCGATACTACTGGTTGTCCTCATCGTTCAAGGTGTGCACATGGAGTGCGGCGATTATGAAAAATGCCGAGGAGACCGACATGCCTGTATAAATAGTATAGCATGCATGCAAAACTTTCACAATTGTTTTACTGATTGCAAGAAAAACTACGACGAGTGCTGCAAGAATAGTGGGAAAAGAGAAATCTACAGAAAATTCGGCTTCGAAAATATGGATGACATTTATCAGTAGTTTACAGGACCGTTCAGATCGGCTCATCACAGATGATTCGTCGCTGACATACGTTCTATGCATAGCGTAAAATTAAACATTAAAACACACTTCTATAACGACTTAACCCGCTAAATGCTGTTTTCTCAATTATTTTGAAGTACTATCATTAAAATTTGAACTTAAAAATCCAAGATGGCGGCAACTTGTGACGTCATTTATGTAACTATGGTTGCCCTGAAAACCAGTTAAACACCACGTGGTTACGCTTAAATGAAAGTACAAAGGAATCTCATTATATGTATTTTAAAAATATCATGTCAATTAGATAAATTTTGTCGAAATTAGAAGGTATCCGATTGACCCCCTTCCAGTGTTCTTGTAACGTTTTCTCTAGGGTTGAGAATTCTAAAGAAATACGTGCAACAATACAAAGACGAATATCTCCATCACATGTATTCTTCAATTCAAGGCATGATACGTGCGTCGTGTCTTTATTTCGAATCAAATATGAGCTCTTGAAGTTGCCACTCTATACATACTTACCATCAAGGTCACTATATAAGGGATTATGGTAATGCCGTCTTGTTTGACTTTTCGTTGCGTTGAAGCAAATATGATAAGAATTGTATGTTCTTTTAAACCACCAATAAAGTATATGCATTGTTTAACTTAACAGTAGAGTGCTGGAATTCCATGTAACTCTGCTTTTGGCTTGAAATTTCCTGGCTGGAGAACTAGGAACAAGCAGTGTTTGGGAAAATGTTTATAAAATCTGTCGAAAGTGTAAAATTAGACTAAAAGTGACACATCTTGCGTACCACAAAGAACAAGTTAGAAACTCTTTCAGCATAAGGCCAAATAAAAAAAATGTTGGTTAGCATCCTTTTTTCCAAATTTTTATGGTCGGGCGGGTGGTTTTTATTTTTATTTTATTTTAATCTTCGGAAACAGCTGTTTGAAAAGGGAAAAAATTAGCTACCGGCAAATTGACCTTTATCAAGAGAAGGATCACGCTACACGTTCATTTGACGAATTTGTGCCGTTATCAAGTTTTTCCTTTCACAAATATTGGACTTCAGCGTCAGTAGAAAAAACTACAAGTGTTTGACAAGGTCGGCAACATTTTAAAGCAAATGTATGGCCTAAATAAAAACTAAAAATTAATATTGGTTTGGGGCTTTTTCATTGGTCGGGCGGGGATGCTAACCAACTAATTATTTTTATTTGGCCTAATCCTACAGAACTGTAGATGATTCTTTATCCCTGACTCAAACAAAGTCATTAAGCCAATTTTGGAAGGCCAAATGTCCTATGCAAATATCTCAATGAGTCGCAGTCCACCACTGCCTGTCAAATGATACTAGCCGAACTGACTCATCAAAAAATGAATTGAGAAAAGAAGTTTTTCAAGATCTTGCTCTTGTTCTGTCATCTCTACAAAACTTTAGATAGTCTGGGGAAAATCTATCGATAGCTTTACTATCTTCTGACATTCAACCCCAATTTAGAAGAAAGCAAGTGCCCGCAGGGTTTTTAAACTTCTGTTAGTCAGACAGGCTGCGCGATTACCTGGGACAGTATGTCCCAACTCGGTTTTAGAATGATGGACTGAACGAGCCATGGAGGAATTTGTGGAAAGTGAGTTTGTAACGTTGGCCCAACGAGATTTAGGGGCCGTTTACATTAACCCGAGTTGGCTATCAACCCGGGTTCGTACATCAACCTGAGTTATTAAACAATTACGTTCACATGGACCCATGCAGGTTGCCTGCTATCTGAAGTCTATTCACCTGACCCGGGTTGGCTGTCATGCGAGGCGGATTCAGTTCAACGTTGGCCTACTTCTGGTTTTTCTTTTTTTAAAAAAATTCGAAGAGGCCTTAATAACAGCCTCAAAAATGTTTGTCAGGACGCCAGCCCGTGTCAACATGTGTCAACCGGTAACCCGTCTCGATTCGGGAAAATATTATGGCGAGTTTGGTCGACCTATGTTTTGTATTTTGTATTTATATATTGCGATTGGTTATACTGGCATACGGTTTTAGATCTGATTTCATCAATACAATTTATGGTTTTCGTGTTGCTTGATTATTCTCGAATAAGTATCGATGTTGCGTAAAATTCTTGGACCATGAGGAATTCTGTTCGCCTCAATATTTGTCTGGAATACATAGCGTCAGGGTTTGAAGTCATAGGCCGCATATTCGACACAAAACACGGGAAAGTGGACCCCCCACACACACACACACAAACACACACACCCTTGTCCCCCTTTTCCAGTTTTCGTGACATTTGACCCTATTCGGCCTGGTTGGGGGAGGCAGAAAGTGCCCGCGCCGATTTCAACTTTCGATAATTTCCATGAAATTTAAGGAATACCTACCAAACGTGGCCACTTTTACTAAACTTTATTGGAGAACAAGATTCTGGAAAAGAATTTGGGTCAAGGGTATCGCATGTTGCCATGGCAACCCTGTTTTCGACACCATGCTTACTCAAATATTGACTTTTTAAATATTTTTCTCCATTATTCAACGAAATCTTTAAAAAAATCTGTAATACAATTAATGCTACACGTTACTTGTGACGTCATAGATATTGCGCAATACTATTTTTGAAATCCAAGGTGACGACCATGTATTTTGCACTTTGTCAAAATTTAAAGCTTTTCTTAGTCAATTTGCAGTTGAAAAACGAAATAAAATTGTTTTAGTAACACTAATAGCGTTAAATACAAGGAATTTGAGTAAAACATTAATGTTATTGTTTAACCCTATCCAGTCCAAGGGGGGGGGGGGGGCGGAGGTTTTTTCATCATAACTTTAGAACAATTTAGAATTCAAAGCTCAAATTACACAACTTTTCCTGAAATTTTATTGGCAATTTTTCTAAGTGTGTCTCAACATTATTCTCGGAGTCCTGTTGCCATGGTAACCGATAATTTGGAGGGTACTTTTCCCATTTTTGAATGTTTCTTTCTTTGATAATTCTTGACGTTTTATAACGATATTCCGAAACTTCTACAGACTACAAATTGTATGGATGATGTAATTTAAGGTAAAATGGTAAATGTATTATAATTATAATGTATTATGCTGAAAGTAGTGTATTGTGGGTAATCCATATTTCTTTCATAAGTTGGTTATAGATTATAGATATTGGCTGTATTTAACCATTTCTTTGGAAAATTCGAGCGTATTTTGTTTCCCAAATGAACCCCGATTCATGTTATTGCAAAACATTGTTGATATAATTGTTTTCCTTTGTTGCTAAAGGCAGCGTCTACCGTAACTAAAAGTATTGGGACTTCGAATGTACAAATTTTGCCGTTTTTTTCTCCAAATCCAACAGTGTATTGAGTAACTTTGCTCATAATTCGGAAAGTTATCTTGTATTTTATTAAAAAAACTAATCACGTGCTGTTGCCATGGTAACCAATGCATTGCTTACCTTAAATGTAAATATTTATTGTCGATGACGTCACATATCGCTTCAATCACGTGACTATGATGTAATTCAGACTCTAACAACTTATTTTTACCTTTTTCAAATGAAAGTGTTTATGTTCACATTTTGTTGCATTTTAATAAATGTATTTTGAAAAGATTGAGATATAACAGTAATATAACAATTTTATGACATCATCATTACGTCATACATCAATTTAGTTGGAGTATGAACTTCCACAAAGAACTATCACAGCTTTATAGGGTCATTAAAGTCTTTAAACTGTGTATCCATCGTGAATATCTTGTCACGACAAAACAAAATGAAAACAACTTCATTGACTTCAGTGACGTCATTATATTTAAGTGCAATACACTATATTGCTGAAAGTTTCATCAAGTTTGGATTAAAAATAAGAAAGTTATGGAGGGGGGCGTAATCCGCCACACCCCTGGACTGAAAGAGGTCGAAAAAGCTTGGACTAGATAGGGTTAAGAGCTTATGTGAGGTTTGAACACTAAACTTTAGCTGAAAAAAAATCCACTCTTTGTAGTACTAAATTTCTTTTAAAACTGTTATTCATATTAAAAAAAGTCTTCTTTTTATTTTGTTCCTGTTCATTTGTCGACTTTTTAAAACAGAAACGTCTCTAAACTTCTGTACCTTGATTAGCGAGAGTTTTGTAAAAATCTTGCAAATTTTCACAGTTATGACGTCATTATTACGTAATGACGCCTTATGCCAATTAAATGATACTAAATTAATTAGTTTATGATTCTCTACTACACTACCAAATTTTATTGCATTATTATTAATAGTCTTAGAGTTATGGGCCGCGAGCACTTTTCGCCGACCCCCCTCCCAGGCCCAGCCACCCTTAAAAAGCCCATGCCAAATAGGGTTAAAGTTGGTGAAACGCACAACTTTAATCTTTTCAGTTTGTACAAGTAGTTCGCTTATTGGAAGATGTTGACCAAATGGAGCCCAAACTTGATAAATTCACCTTGATATTTCACAAAAATGAGGTGAACATGAAATCTCTGTCAGGTGTTTTACCTTCAGTTGATAAATACTGTTTCATAAAGCTGTCGTCATTTGGCCTTAGAACATACAGGTTCTTTTATAAATTTTACCCCACATTAATGTTAGTTGTAAACGAGGGAAAGACATACGTTTTATAAGTAATCCAATAGTTACTTTTCAACAAATTCATAAAATTATATGAAACAGCTTGCAAATTAAATAATGGTTTTTTAAAAACTCATCCTCAACACAATCTCTTGTCGACCAGTAGCTGCTGGAAGCGGCTCTCTGATTTTCGCATCGAAAAACACAACAATAATAACCAACATCGATGTCTTAAAACAATACACAACCAAACAAATACTAAAGAGCTGTTCTTGTTGAACGATTACAGTAAGAGGCAAATAGACCTACGTTCTTATTGGTTATATCATCATGTACTTTATTTCATTAATCACTAAATCTATTCAGGTATGCTGAACCCAGTTGAAGTGCTTTAAGCAGCGTACTCGAGTGCCATGCACATTTGGCAAAGGCATCTTGGTAAGGTAAGACGGGTTTAGCTGAATATCCACTTCAGTCAGAACAATCATTAATACAGTTTGCATAAACTCGATTACAAATGGTGTATATGTCATCGCTATTCGAGCCATGGGCACCAAAGATACAGGAATACCGCTGTCCAGCGCACTCATCCTGACAATCGATGGATCTCTTCAGTGAAAAGGAATCGATGCCATTGGTAGTAGTTAGTTGTTTCGTCCAAACCACGTTAAAGCCAATAAGCACTGTGACGATCGCTGGAAGAAAAGTTGTCATCTATAATACAGAACGAAAATATTTTAATCACCTGATTTTTAGTACGTCATGAACACCATTATTTACCAATTTAGAGTCATATCTCCCTCACCAAAATTTGAAAAAATTATAATAAAAACTAGCATATTAACTACTGCTCTGCATGTATTCTAGGATTTATTTTTCGACATTGTACTGAGCCAATTTAAGGTCAAAATATCACTGAAAAGTTAATAGGAAAAAAAACAGTTTCATGAACTTGAAACAATAAATTAGGGGGTTCTGTACTGCGAAATATAGTGTGGCTTTCTTGGTTTAGTGGTGAGAGAGTTGTTGACTTGTCTCCAGTCCTAGCACATTGAAACTGGCGAGTTTATCCAACTATGGTACAGTGTAGCTTCTTTTGATCAACTGTTATCAAGAAATGAACACGTTACACATCTCCTAAAAAAGCTTCCCAATGACTGACCGAATGATGGTTGCCGACAATCGCTTTGAAATTACATGTATTCTTTTTACAGACTTGACCAATAATCTCCGTCCTATCGCACTGACCATTTTCTGCAACTTGACTGTAAGGGTTATAATTCAATATATATCTCAAAACATCTCGGGTAAAAGAGCTTTCTTGCTGCACTGCTACTTTACTGAGCAATTTATAGGAATCTGCTAAACCTGGTTTTAATTGAATGAATATTCTTACCATTGGCAAGCAGGGATAGGACCACGTTGTATCGAAAGTACTGGAACAAAATTAACCAAGTCACGTTCCTGTGTGTTTTATATGATATGTTACAAAAACACCGCTATTATCAATTAACGGTGAACGTGGTCTGGAAATCAAAACAGAGTCGACGTGTTTGCAGTTAATCAGCGGGATACCAAAGGAGTAAGCAGAGAAAATTGGCTTCGGTTCCGGACAAAAAACTTAAAGTTTTCTAGGATTCATGTTTCATTGAAAGGGTATCACGCAAAGCAATATAGAATAACAGCATCTACCAGACAGCTCCGCATCAATTAAGTGTCATAAGTACAAATTGGTTAAACTCATTGCTGTTGATCATGAATTTTACGAAGTTGTAAAAGGTGAATTGAAAAAGAAAAATGAAGTAATTCAATTATGGATTGGAAAAATATATTTGGTAATTATTTTGTGATGAAATCGTAAAACATTTTACAACTTTCCTACAATTAAGTTGTTTTGGTTTATAACGAGAATTATATAATGCGCGAGGCGGCAATTTGGGATAATTATCTGGTTTGAAATTCTCTTTAGCAAATGTATTTTAAAACTTTCGACCTCCAAAAATGCTTCAAAATAAATGTCTCACATTTCACCGGAACCCTTTCAGTTTCCAGTCTTAAGAAACTTAATTAGTCCTTGAAAATATCAAGAACAATTGAGATTTTAAAAATTATTATTTTTCTCACTGGACGATAATTCTTCCTTTGTCAAAAACGACACCTTTTCGTATCTGTGAATAATAGATTGATAGTAGTGTGTATGTTGTCACATATTCAGTAATATTTTCACTTAATAGTTTCAAAAGAATAATCTAAAAGATAAAAAACCGAGAAGTTTGAGATTTATTATCATTTGTATTTTCTTGAAATACTGTAGTTTGAACACATTGTAAACAAAACAATCCGTGCGGCTTCACTTTGGGGAAGCGGGGGACACGAACAAACTGAAAAATGTGTTTATTCAGGTTTCCTCTTTTGGGTTAAGTGCGAGAATGTTTTCAGTCAAAACTTAATGGAGATATAAATATTCAAAGTATATTACAAATAGAAATAAAAGTTTAGCAAACTGCTATGTTGAATTTCATTAGAGTTATAGACCTTATGTTGTACTAAATAGTAGAAAACATGTTATAAAAATTAATTCTAGATATGCTTTGTTTATACCTTATCAGTATACGAATTACTTCCGTTGAAGTTCTGATTATTTTACGAAACAACAACAAGAACGTTGACCTATATTTCTAGACACGTTTTTTTTATATGATTGTCTATTTCGGGGACACAGCCAATGCGGCCTGAATGTTCTTTATTTTTCGGAAGCTTAGCCACGAATGTTTCAAAGGGTTTTTTTCCCGTTTATATTTTTGTTGAAAATCACACATTTGTACGTTGGAGATTATACAGTAAATTGTTTGGTTTTGCCAAGGCACAGCATCAATAGTGAGATGCTATTTTATGCTCTCAAAGCTTTGTTTACTACAATTAAATGTTTAGTCTTAAGACATCGCAGATTTTCCCCATTTGGCATATCAAGTAAATGATGCAACACTGTAGTGAATGCTACTTTAAATTTATTAACTAACTGCTCTTTCCAATGTCTATAAAAATGTTTGTTGGGTTATTTTTAGCGCCGCTTCCAACTTCTTATAGAATAAGTATATTTCAAAGCGGATAGGTAATCCCCTTGAAAAGGCGTTAAGCAACAGTGACGTGGTCATATCAAGATAATTCTAGATACATTTTGCTATCCATGCAAAGCGCTTTCTAGTGTGTGTTGCATGAGTTTCGTTGACTACAGAATATTTAATATGTGACTGTTTTGTTTTCTTCTATTTCTCTTCTGTCTTGAAGCCACAGCACAAACTTAAGTAAATTTCGTATGCTTTTGGGTAAAGGTAATTTGTTTAACTCATTTGCCTGTTTTGCAGCGCATGAGGATGAAATTTAAACTAGTAGACCATTTTGCTAAGCCAAATTGTTGCTAGATCCATTCCTTCGTGGGGGCTGAATGCAATTTTCTTGTTGAATTAATGAGCCAAAATTTGACCGAGTAATGACTTTCAGCCCCCACAGGGGAATGGATCCAGAAAAATTTGCATTGGCAAAATGGTCTATTTCTGAGATTCCAATGTTCCTTGACAAATATTATGCAATTTTAAAAATTGTAAAATTCTCCCCAGGCTCCCCTCGGGAAATAAGCAAAAGACACCCATTTTAGTGTAACCAGGATGAGATTATCTCAACGAGTCTCTTATGAAAGCTATTTCTTACAAGTATAATATATACTTGCTGCTGTATTTCCCTAAGTCGCGGATAAGCCTTACATAGGTGCCAGTTGTATATTTTTCTATGTATTCTTGAGTGCAATGATCACCCGGGGTGTTTAGTGAGTAGAAATGTGTTTTCTACAGAGATATTGCTATAGTTCCACAGAGTTCCATGTGTTGAAACTGAGCTGTGATGGTTTTATGATTTTCATATAAGTACAACAGCTGATAAATTTACAGTAGAAGTGATTTAGTTTTTCTACGAGATTTTATTGGAGTTTTTTTAATTAGTAGTAAGAAGTACTACATTGTAATTGTCCGTTCCGTTATCGAATTCTCTGATGCGTTCTAGTTGTTCTTGTTAGTGTTGATACCATCTGCACTTCCTGTTGGGTGTATATTTGACATAGTTGAGAGATCAATATCAGTACATTTCTTAGGAGTGATTCATTTCCTCTGACGTCACACAGGAAGTAGGATCATGCCATTGTTTTCTTGTCACGTTTTGCGTGTGCCATTTGTGTATTTATTCTGCAAGATCATGAAATATATATAGTTCTGTGCGAGCCTCAGCTCTTGGGCTTGTGCTCCTCCCTGGAGTTTGTTGTTGTTTTCTCTTCAATTTTCTTCGCATCTCCTTTAGCAATATTTTGCACTAAACAAGTGCGGTCATCCCCTAATCATGATGACCATACAACTCCATGTTCAGAAAAAAAATAGAAAATTCTGAGTATTAGAAAATACGATATATTTGAAAAGTTTTGTCATGATTGGATTGTTTCTCTGGACTTGGTAATACAATACATTTTTGCATAACACCCCAAGCAAATGTTCTCAACATCCAGGAGTGTTTATTACTTCACGAGTACTTTTTCGTAAGTTTCCAGATTTCTGACATTTGATTTGGTATTCTGAATGTAGTACAGTTACGTCGCATGGCTTTCATTAACACAAATATAGCCCCAGAGGGGTGGATCTTTGCCCCTCTCCCTTATCTCTATAAGTAGCGTGGGGAACCCCCTTGTTTCATTGCTGGGGTTTGCATATATTGAATTAGAAATGGACACACTTTTACTAAAATCTTAGTGCAGGTTCTATTTGGATGGAATGACCTTAAGTCTTGTCCGATTTCACTATTACGTCACATTTACCACAGTAATAGCCATACAACAATTCTTGCTTTTTGTTTGATGCTGTCGGAAAGATGTTCCAGAGAAAGTCTGCAACTCAGGATAATACCTGGATGGAGAAACATTTTAAAAGTCTTCGTTTTCGGCAAATGAAAATGGAGGGCTTTTGAAAATGCCTTAGTATGGACACCAACTGACTTTTATCTGTTTTTTCTTAAACCTTACTCTGATTCAATTCCATACTTCCTTGTTCATGATTTTGATTTGTTAGCAATGTAGCTCAAATGAGATTTACTTGCATTTGTACATTAATTGAAACGCTGTGTCAAAACGAAATGGAACCATTAATAATCACTGAAGGTAACAAAACTGTAAATTATCAATAGCTGTAGAAGCATGCATGAGTGTTGCGAGGTTTGGGTTTCTCGGCCAATTGACAACAACATTTTCTGAACAAAGGACTTGCTTATCATAAAGTTTCCTTATAATGCTGTTGATACGAGTTTATAGAGCCGATTTTATCAGTACTTTAACCCTAGAAGGCGTAAGCCTAAAAAACAAAAGGGAGGGGGGAGGTCAATCGGACCCTTCCCTTCGCTTTTGACACCATTCATCCGATTGACTTGATATTTAGCACGTATAATGAACTTTCTGTGTACTTTCAGTTAATCAAAACCACGTACTGTCTAATTGGTTTCCATGGCAACCACAACCATATAAATTTTGAATTTTCAAAATTTCAGATTTTTATAATATCGGAATCAAGCACGGAAAATGGCGAAAAATAAAAACTTTTAGCGATTGGCATCTACAAAATTGTAAGAAATATTGTAAAGTTTATTATTAAAGTATTTAGGCGAAAATAGTTGCTTTTTAGCAACACACAAGCTGCGTGACTTATTATGATGACGCCATCAATCGTAGTGTCACTTTGTTAGGGTCGAAAGATGTCTTAACGAAACAAGAACAGTTGTACCAAAGCTTTTAGTAATCGGTCAAGGAACAAAACTTTAAGACAAAAAATTTGAGGGGTGTCAATTTGACCCCCCACCCCCCCCCCATTATAACCATCAACTACAATTCAATTCTAAACTGTTGAAATCTTTGCGAGTTAGTGAGATTATAAACACCAACGAACTACTTTGAATTTTGCTTCCTTTTTTGGCATGAAGCCTTTCTTTTCGGGGTAAAATTTTCTCTCTCAGGTTGTATTTTTCCACCCCTTCCCTCTCAGGAGGGGGTGTATCAAAACCCCCTCCTTAATTTAGCTAATTAATTATCGATTGACCTGAAACTTTGCATCGACATACCTAACCAGGTCATAATTATTGCTCGATAATTTGTTCAACTCTAATTGCTAATAAATTTACATACTTAATTAGTTTATACCATGGCCTATGGTCTCTTTTGGTACAAAGGTACTTAAGGCAAAAACTAAACAGTTCTCATGAAGACGTAATAAACCTAAATTACACAAAACAATTACTAATATTTAATTATTATACCAAAGTATATGTGACACGATTTTAATTTGATTTTTCAAAGGCTATCGCGGAATTATAGAGAATTTGTATGGAAAGCCTTGATTTGACCAACAAATTGTTGAAATTGGTCGACCTAAAGATTAAAAGTAAAGCACCTGTCAAAATCTGCTTTGTGTCTCAAGTATTTCAGGAACATAACCAATATTATGACAGAAGGGGAAAATGAGAAAATCAAACTTGGCACGAGTTACTTTTTTTGCCATTCCTTCCTTCTTAGGACGTAAGAGGGTGTTGTTGTAACTCCCCACCCCTAAAATTTTTTCCTAATTTGTTTTCATAAATACATGGGTATCTGGACAAAGAGGGGGTAAATTGAAAGAACGGCAATCTTCGCCGCACACACACCCCCCCCAACACAACCACCACTACCTCCTGAGAAAGAAGGTTAACTGTTTTCCACACGTAAACTATCTGAGCTGGTTTAAGGCGAACTTTTTTATAGATATCTATCGTGATGGCAGTTTAAATCCAGCACCAGTTAATCCAGCTAATATCATTGCGGTACTGGTGATTTACCACACGTTCTTTGAAAAAGTAAATGAAATTATCTCGGTAACGATGTTCTTATCATTGGTAACTTCCCCATGGTTATTTGTTGCCAAGTCAAATATACAGAGCTAAACTGGAACTGTTGCCAAATTGTAGACGATCCACTATCAATCAACACAAATCCACAGCTGGCGGCCATCTTATAGGTTTCCCTTTATATTGCCGTCGACCTACAAATTAGTAGAGTAAAAGTAGAATAAATTAGAGCAAGTCTTGTCAAAAAGTTACAATTTTCTATTTCAAACTGTCATTTGCATAAATAACTGTGCAAAAATTATGCAATTCACGTCAAATGATGCGCTCGTTATCGGAATACAGGTACTGAAAGTTTTAATTTTAGGATAGAAAAACCTACGGGTGGCCGAAAAGACCCCCTCTTGTGCGGGGATTTAATATAAAGCAACTTTGTATTTTGCTGCCATTGCGATTTTGAGATAGACGACTATCTTTATCACCCTAGAAGCCTCGAAGAAAAAATAGTTACACGAACATTTGAGGGGGGAGGGGAAGTCAATCGGACCCCCCCCCTTCCTTCTACTTTCGACACAGTAAGCTTCATTTGTACTTTCTATTAAGTGAACCAAGTGGTGTCCATGGCAACGATAGTCAAATAAATGACGTCAAGAGCGGCAGCCATCTTGGATTTTCAAATTTCAAATTTTGTTCAAATTCAACTTTTTATATTTCAGAAAGTCGAGAAAACAGCTTTTAGTGATTGGAATCCACAAAATAATTAGAATCAATTGTTAAGGTGGTCTTCCACTCAACTGATAACTTTTTTCTCTCCAACTTTATTTTGTGGCAAGTTACGGTCATATTCAAACATACTGGCCCAAACGATGCACAAAATATATACTAACTGGCTCTGCTGTTGCCATGGCAACGTACTGGTGTATACTTTCGATGGGTTTTAGTGCATTACTGCTAGCACTAATAGTTCATTTGTAATTGAGGTAAGATGAAGAAAACCCAGACAGAATTTTTTCAATACACTTGTTGTGTGAAATTAGCCTCAATTTTGGGCTTCTTTCTGTTTTTTTGTCTGAGAAAATAACTTTTTGAATATTACATTTCCCAAAATTAGGCCTTTTCT
>JAOBRH010605782.1:0-15652 GCA_027575125.1 Umimayanthus parasiticus | reverse complement strand
CAGGTCAGGGGGGGGAGGGGGTTTCAAAATAACCCCCCACCATGATTTGCCAAATAGTTGGTTATAAAAGATCGAGCTTTAGTATGTAAGCACTTTGGGTTAGCTAATTGCTTTCATAACAATCAAGTTTAATTAAGAGCTGTTGCTATGACAACGGTCGTTTTACAACATGTCAGCTATCTTGGCCGCAATCTTGGATTTTTCAAAAAGTGTATTTTTAGCAAAATTGCAGCAAATTTTCCTGAACTTAGGAGAAGGCATATGTTTACAGACACAAATAGGAATATAATAAAGAATAGAGTGGAGAAAAGAAAATGGAACAAATTTTGTCAAAAAATTACCGTTTCTGATTCAAACCGAAATTTTAAAAATATATTTTAAATAAATTATAATTGATGACGTTATCAAAGTGACCTCAAATTTGGACTACAAGTACTAAAAGTCTCATTTTAAATGTTTCAAAGCTTAATTTTTTGGTCGGAAAAATTCGGGGGTCCCCCCTTTGCCATTTAAGGGTTAACCTTGAAGGGTGATCAAGTCAGATGGATTTTTCGTACCGTTTGAATTGTTAACTAAAATAACGCAAAGTCATCAAATTTTAACAGAAGTAAACACCTAGATTACAAAAAAAAAATAATGTCGATTCGTATTCTGAAGGGTTCTACTTTCAGTACAGTACTCGCAGTATATATGAAAGGGTAAGGAAGATTGCCGTTCCAGTATGTGGCATTAAGTTAATGAGCATTAGGTCATCAAAAATAGATATATTTTATATGCATATTCAAACGCTGTAAGGGAATTCCACTAGCACTGTGCCTAAATGTCGCTGTTTTTCAATAAACTGTAAGTGAAAGTGGTACTTGGATATTCACGAGGCATGTCAGAAATGAGCTTAAACTTTCAAAAACAATTATGTTTCCAACCACAATCCATTGTTTCCTCCGCACAAACTATGGAGGAAATATTTCGTTACTTCTTACACATTCTCATTACCAATTTTTACGATTTTTGTTTCGCAACTTTAATCTCACGTAGATCCCGAAAGCGTCCATTTTGGAGAAATAGACTTGCTTTCTGCCAGTGTTATCCGTTGAATGTTCTCGCATCTTTTTCTAGCTAATACTGGCATATCTAAAGCATGCAAACTCCATAGTGGCTCCCACAAAAAATTACGGTATTGAAAAGCAAAGTAAGTAATTAAAGTGGTATGCTTGATACTTCGTCTTTTGTTGTCTTGATTTTTGCAAGTTTGTCGGTGCCATGGTAACCGTTATAACATGTGACGTACTTGTTCAGTCATATTTTACTAGTTAACTATATATTTAGTTGAACACATTCTTTTGAAAATAACCCGAAACATGACCATTCATTTAGCAACTTTGACCAAAGTGCGGAAATGCTTTGCACGACCCCTTTCTTGCTATAAGGATGTAGTACACCGTTCCTATTAGCCTTGAAAAGCTAGTCAAAAGAGTCTTTGAAGCTACGTGTATAAGCGGCATTCTCCACCTTTGTCAATTAATTGCACTGAGCAGGGCACTGAGGGAATGTTACGTCGCAGCGCTTTTGTCCCATCATGCATCAGCATTGGGTATTAGACAGGACATTAATCGCATGCAGCTGCAGGCAAACGCACTGGTTAAAAGTTGTTTCTCGAATTCGAAGCATGAGCAGTTTTTGATTGACTTTAGAACTGAATCAGATGCGTGTAAACTTATCACTTTAAGATAGATCGTGTGTGCATGTATGCGTACACTAAGGTTTGACCTAAAATAACTTTTTAGGAAAGACAGTGGATTTCTAATCACTTGTCTTAAAACACTAATGGAGACTAGCAAGCTTTCAGAAGCTTAATCTAACGAAGTTTACCAAAACGATTTCGCAAGACAACTAGCTAAAGTGGCATTCATTCATCTCACAAAATTAGATGTTCTGTTACACAACGCATCTTTTCTTGCAACAGAAGTCACATCTTGCAGCTGGCCTCATAATGCAGTGCCATAGGCGCAGCTGGGCAAAATGTATTGGGGGGGGGGGGCAGATTGATCGAGCGCAACCTAAAATTTTTTTGAAATGTTCATTTCTGAAATTGCTGCAAATGCATCAAATTATAAAAACTAGCTCATATATATATGGGGAACTTATCTATAAATACTTTTTCCTCCATAATTATTGGGGGGCGCCCCCCCCCTGCCTTACGGCCTCTGCCCTAACTACGGCACTGTACGTTGCAACATATCTTGCAATATATCCTTGGGTAAAATAATTTGTAAACATTAAACAGGGGTTATATCAGGCAGTTAACCTGCCTGCTCTGATTGACATGCTTGATCCAATCTTGAAACTGACAAATTTGCCGAAATTTATGCCACTTCAAAACAAAAGTTTTTTTGAATGCAGAAACTTTGCATTAGCCTACACTGAAACTATAGCTGTACTTGTAGGTGTAGCAATAATACAGTGTTTTGGGGCGAAAAATGACTAAACCTTTCTGAATGAAATCTCATCTTGTACAATCTAACCATTAATTCCTCGAGAGACTAGAAATAATTTAGTTCTTACTGTGTTACTACTCTTGTATGCTGAGAATCTTTACACTGTGATCTTGATCAGCAAAAGTCAATCAAATCCAGCACAGCCAATGACCACAAGCTCTTATACCACAACCATCGCTCTTTTGCGTTTAACGGGATGCATTTACAGGCTTGATTAGTTTTCCCACATTTTAGTTATGTTAAACCTTTTATATTTTAAAACTGACTTGAAGTCAAACAATAAATTACATTATTTCTTACTTTCAGTGATTTTCAGATTAATTATTAATTAATTTACGTATGATTTTGGTTAAGGAGTTTAAGGACATATTATAAACATTACAGTCTGTACCTGAGGGCGTATTAAAATATTTCTCATTTCTAGTCACGTATATGTATAATATATTATAAACAGCTCAGCCTGTCAACCAGTTAATGAAGACCTAATCAGTAGAAATTGTTAATGAAGGCACTTAAAAAATACACAAGGTAATTAGTTAACCATTAATTGAATAGATACTTGTTTATACAGTGGAGGTTTGGCGAAAGATGTGATTATGCAATACACTATACAAATAGGAGGAGTAAAACATTGAGCAACATGTTTGAGAATTTGCAACCAAATTGTCTGAAACGTTTTCGTTCAGTTTTGAATCAAAGAAGTTTTGCACATTACCAGTTGAGGATTTTTTAAGTTGTATCATATGACCACCTCTTGCCATTTTGGCACGAAATATTTGGCAGTTTTGAGTTTAGTACAGTTTGCGGCTTCTCTTGTCCTGTCTTGTCGTGCAAAAACAATCTCTAATCTTACAAGCATTAACTGGACCTCAAAAGGTGCACTATTTTAAAATAAAATGTTCGAATACCTTTTAAACCCAACATAATCTTTTACATTTCGTTTTTTCGCTTTTTAATTTGAAAATGAAGATATTTCTTTTAACCTTTTGCACTAGCAAGAACACGTAGGCTGTTCTTTTGAGTATTAAAGTTGCAGTTTCGAATGAAAGATCAGCATTCTATTCAGGCTTTTGAAAGAAAACCTGCACTGTAAAAAAAACCTTGAATGTTCTTCTATGTATAAAGTATTTCAAACGATAAAATTCGCCGTATACCCTAAGTAAAGTTTCTATGTAAAATCAGCCATTGCGATTCATATTATTAAAAAAAACGTCACCTTGAAGCTAAACATAGATCTTTAGTCAACAAAACGTTTTGCACAGTTTATTGGTTTTAGACTTAGTCTTTGCTACTAGCTAGTCATCAGTCTGGTTTTTAAAACGAAAACGATGTTATACTCTTGAAGCTAATTTTATTAAATTGTAAAATATACTGCAAGCTCAGTTCTGCAGAAAAAAGATTGCTGCTTCTCAAACAACGACTTTCATTTTGAAACGACTTATGCAAACATTTTGCACAGTTTATTGGTTTTAGACTCAGTCTTTCTACTAGAATCACTCTAGTTTTTAAAAGGAAATCGATGTTACTCTTGCAAATGTTTTTATCAAATTGTAAAATATAAACTCAGTTTTGCAGAAAGAAAGATTGCTGCTTCTCGAAAGACGACTTTCATTTTGAAACGATGGTGCAAAACACCAAACACAGGAGATGGTAAGATTTCGCTGCTTATTCAGTTTTTTCCCTCATACTGTTTGAGATTACATTATCTGTCTTTATATAATTGAGGCAGAAAAAGCTTATGATAAAGCCAGCTATCTCCATGATTTCTTCGCATATCACATTCATTTTCTGAACATAATTTCCTAATATAGACATCAGTTGGGCAAGTACCTTCAGAAAAGCGAAATACTAGTTGATTCAAATTCACTTTTAAGGAGGGCAAGGACATGGCTTTTTCCTGGAACGATTTAGGAGGATTCAGAAACGAAAGTTCGCGGCTAACGGAAACCGTCCATATTTTAGGAATCTAAAAACTAAAGTTGTTAAGCTGCAAGATTTTGAGAACTTTCATTAGTTTGCCAGTAATAAAAGCCAGGAATATACGAACCTCAAGAAACGAATTCCTATATTTAACTTGGTAGAACCCTTACAATTCACTTAAGATGTAGACGTTTCGTTCACAAATCACCAACAACTGCAACAGAATACACGCGTTTTCTTATAAGAACAAACTTATAAGAACACCCTGGCTGAGATTTACCCAAAAATTAAGAGCAAGCTAAGAACAATCACCAGGCTGAAATTTTGATCTGACAAATTTAAGAAATTGATTTAATAATCCTTATGCACAGATTGAGATGTACATGTATACAAAGACTTGTTAGAATTAGCTGAGTTATCAGGCGCTGGAAGAGTGATAAGCACGCTCTCGACGTTCGCGGACGCTGCACTGACAGTTTCATGTTTTTTCGCATATCATTGGATGAAACGATAGCAAGCACGTATTTCTTAGCGCCTTTTTATTGTTCTGGGCAACTAATCCACTGTTTGCAAATATCAGGAAATAAGAACAATTTAAGAACAATTTGAGGCTGAAATCGCCAAAAAATTATGAACAGCCCGGCCTCAGCCGAAAGTTACTGGTTCTTATAAAAAAAAGTGTACAGTGTAATCATACAGGAAGCACGGAAAATCCATATGACCACAAATACCAATACGCAAGTGGCAGTATTATAGTGGCTGACATATTGATATATCCTTTAATACCCAACCAGAAATGATTTGCAAACGTTTCAACTCGTTATTTCAAGAAACTGCCTAACACGATCACCTTTAATTTTAATTGTCTTAAAAACTGCTTTGTTAATACTTGCTTCTTGAAATGCAAAAGTCGGTAATTGCCATAACATCTAAAATCTTTGTAGGGGCTGTGAAATGACAAAAGTTATTGCAAAAAGAAAACTTTTTCAGGAAGGTGTTAAAGAAAACACGAGTATGCTGGATGTGTTATTGGTCAAAGATTGAAAAATAAATACGCACAGAAACTACAGACATAAAATGTTAACAGCAAATATGGTCAGTGTTAAAAAGAGAGTTGAGCCTTATGGGAGGTCAAATTCAGTTATTTGTCTTGAAATCGATTATGATGAAACTTAGTCGAAGCGAAGTTATACAGTAACGGAAAGTATGCCACACATTTATATCAATAACTAAAACAGGTGTAAAAAGTAGGATCTAGAACAGTACGGTGTGTGTATTCGAACAATGTCAGGAGCTTGCCGCTAAACACTTTAATCGTGTGTTTTCATCTTAATATTTACAACCTACTGTGCCAGACGATTTTAATTTCAGACCTCAACTTCCTTTAATTTCAAACTCCGCAGGGGAGCATTTGACAATAAGTGACACCGACGAACCAGCAGATTTTATTTAACTTTCCTAAATCATTTCCAGAAGCATGCGAAAGACTTCCATTTCGTCGTACTTTATTCAGTTTTTGAGCTTTCCACGTCAAAATGTTTCTCAAGCTGCTTTCCTTTCTTTTCGCATGCGGTGTTTAGCGTTCAATTACTGTGCCACAACTTCCGTTTCTTCAGAACTTGAAATGAGAAAAGTAGTCACATGTGGTACTCGACGAATAACCACAATACTTCGGCATCCAGTGATTCTTTCATAATTTCTGTAACAGATGATTTTACTATTTTTTAAATTGCATTTTTATTGTAAGACAGCCGGTAACTCTCACGCATTGAAGCAAAGGGTGCAACAAAATCTTTTCTTTGGAGTTTGGTACTAAATCAACTTTTCTTTTGTAGGTTTGAAAGCTATTTGTACAAATGATTGTATTTAGTGAACAGCAAAGAAGGCCCTTGAACTCCAAACAACACGCCATATTTTTGGCTAACATTTCCCAGATATAACTAAATATAACTTTAGAAAACCAAGAAAGTCCTAAAAACATACAGCAATTATTCGCTTTCGTTCTCCTGAAGAGTAGAAAGATTTGTGGTTAGTCAGTTAGTCAATATTTCTTAACAATCAAAAGTTGTAAGAAACTTGAGTGTTTAAAATGTAGGGCAGATCAAGATTTGACTTTGTTATTAGATTTCTGTCAAATTCTTTTGATAAAAAAAATGCTGTAGGTGAAGTAAAACAAGAGTTTCTTTTTTAAAGTAAAACATGTTTTGCTTTGCAGATAGGAAAATTGCAACTAACTACAATTTTAAAATAGAAGCATCCGGTTTTGAGACGTACGGCTTAGTCTGGGATATTTTTAAAAAAATGCCCAAAGGGAAGTTGCTGAACTTGCCTGAATATGTATAAAAATACAGGTAACAATGCGGCCACAAAACGACACCAAATATTGTTTGAACCAAGGCAGAAGGCTGCTGAAAGTGTGAGAAAAAACTAGGTCTATGAATGTTTGGAAGGTCCTGTCGTTAGGCCATTTAAGTACCTGCGTAGATGTTACTGGGTTTAGTCGACTCTTGAGAGTGTACAACACATGTACTTGATAATAGGCAATGGATGAACACACTCAAAAGCAATTCTCTAGTTGATACGAGCCGCTCTCATTCGCTATTTCTAGTGCAACCTCAACAAACAATAATAAAAAAACCTAATTATCGTCTTTAGACTTTACGAAGGATACAATAATCATTCAACGTGCCCGAAGCAAGTGCTTTCCAAATTGTTTTCAACATAGACAAGAAGGTAGATGATTTTTTACTATAAGGATAGTTTCGGTATATTTGTAGTTTGAAAGATTTATTAGATTACATTATTTTGGTTTCTGAATGCTCATCACGAAACATTGTCTTCAATTGTTGCTTTCTAAAGCAATGCTGTGGTATAAGATGTTCGAGGCCATTGTCAGTGGAACTCAAGCGGAAAATTGCCTCCCCTCTGACAACTACAAAGGAATCGAATCATTTTGAGTTTAATTGAGAAGTTTAATTTTCCAAAGCCGTTTAGAAATGAATGCGTGTCCAAAACTTGTCAAAACAACGTGTTTGTAGCGTTCCATTCTTGAAGATTAAGATGAATGTCTGAAACTATTCAGGATTTAAACTGCACTTTCTAATAATGCTCAAAGAATTTGATCAATGCACTACGAACCAAACCCTCTACACAAATCTTAATTAAACAGAACTCCTTAATTTCACGTTTCGGTGTTTTGGAATTTAAAATAAGAAAAGGAATGACACGTCGTATTAAAGGTGAATTTAAAGCAAGTTTGCCGACACACAATGAATAGAAGCAATATATAAGTCCTTAATCTCCATATAGAAAAAGACATAAGCGTTCCCGAAGAAAGGTCAAGCAAGTCATGGTCACTTGAGCTCGATAGTAGTTCTTAAGTAAGGTCTTTTTGAAAAACTAACAGAAAACCTCTGGTGCTCAGTTTTGTAAATAAATAGATGCTACCGAGTAGAATTGTTGATAAACAGGATTAAATCTTCAAATCAAGCGGCGGAAATTATCGGACACTTTAGAAGTGAGTGCTTGTGTTCTTATCGTTAATCATTAATTGAAATATTTTGTTAATAAGCGTTTCAATTGCACTTTGTGCAGTTTATTAAATATTGTCTGGAGTGTAGTGAAGAGCGCCGTTGGTTCCTAAATTTGTTTATATTTTGGAAGATGAGCTAGAGCGCGTTTTCAAATTCACTTCAAATCCAGACAAGAGTTGCTACTAAATCATTTTGCGCCAAACTCTGAAAACTGCCAAAAGTTTCGTGTGAAGTTCTAAAAAGTCCACTTTTTCAGCCCAAACGAACTTTCTTTTTCGTTTAGTAATTCCGTGCACGGCAGCAATATCGGCAGCCGAGGAGTTGAACCGTAAGAAAGGCTAATTGTTAGAACTGCAATATTATTATTTAATTAGAAAAGCAATTATCTTATTGTCCGCCTAACGGCCACTGAGTGGACATCTTTAACACCTACCTGCCTCCCAGCTTTAATGTTGTGTCGATTCATGAGTTCGATAGCTTTTCTCTCGTGTTCATCGGTCACTTTGATATCTTGATCTCTTAAAAAGTCTAGAGCTGTTTTGAGCCCGTGCCTGATATTCCCGTTGCAGCCCGCCCATGTAAACTCCTTAAGCGGATCTTTGCCGCGGCGGTCTGGGGTTTCGTTGCATGTGCAGTCTGAAATGTTGCCTTGTGAACACGCTGTTGCAACCGCATGTGCTATACCGGCCGAAGCTATGGCAGTAAAGAAGGCTGATTCCCTTGTTCCCTCTGTGAAAAGAAAAGATTGGAAGTATTCAGCAAAGCAACACACAAAATCGAAAAAGTTTATCAGACTGGTACAATGCATCTTCCCGTGTCGTCCTTTGGGAACAGTCCTGTGAAAACTAAAAACACAATGGCCCATCCACTAGAATTTTGGTTTATTTAACACTACGTAACTAGCTGCAAACGCAGGATTAATCTTGGTGACACGTTGAAGTAAAATTTCAGCAGGACTTTCACCAATAAGCTTGCTGTCACTGGGCGCGTGGGTGCAGACGACAGTTTCGTCAATTTTTGCAATCGGTTTAGCTTTAAATAACAGTTTCAAAAAGATCAATAAATCTGTTATGTTTGTCTCTGGAGCTGTTTCAAATCAAGCTTCGGCTAAGTATGGCAAAGATGCTTATCTATGCAGGCTGGTTTGTTGAACCAGAGAATACCTTTCTAACATCTTACTTTGGTTGTGAATTTGGTCATGGGTTTATTAGCACGTCGTCATTCAAATAAATGCTAGTAAATGCATAATGAAAAACATCGTGAGAACAGTCTACCTTCAACGGAAAAGGTCTTTGAATTACGGTACGAAAACTTTAAGGTAGAATTTTGGTCTAGTATTTGCAGTCCTGTTTCTAATTTTTGTTTGTTAGTTACGATATCGGTATAATTAAAGCCATACAGGGATCAAAGGCAATGGCTACCCAGCTGTTATTCTCTTATTGAATCATCTGTCCACTCATCGCAACAAGCTAAACCCATAAAAATACCTTATGTTACGAATTTCCAAAGTTTGTTGAAATAGGGAAATCATTATGTTTTGCAGAGACACATCAAAAACTTGTTCTTGGGTTGGTGCTCTATAGGCTTCAATGGCTGAATAAACACTGTGACGCAATTGCTTTCTCTGTCTACAGCATACGTTGCGTCGGAATATATTGCATGGGCTTGACGAAACTGGGAGCAAAAAAGCTTCAAGTTTTACCTATTGCTACGAGTTTTATACTGTATCCTGTTTAAAACCGGAAAGCATTCTACAAACAAACAAATAAACCCAAGCCGAGAACACTCCGGGAACTGACTGGGGGTTTTAGCAAGAAGCGTCAATTTAAACTTTTGAAATGTCTTGACGAGCAACCTGTTATCTTTGAAATCGAACCTTTCACCAACTTACCGACTACTCTGGACTCAAACAGATTGTCTTTGTTACCCAAACCACTGCAGTTCCATCGACTGTGTTTGAACTGGAACTCGCATTCCTCGATGGCCATGCGAAAGCCTTCGAGGATGGCCTGCATTGCTAGTGGCTTTTGAAAACAAATGTCTTGCTGTTTGGAAGACAGTCCCGGTACATTCATACATATACTTTGTCTAATGACTCGATCCAATGAATCACTTAAGTTCCTTCGCCTGAAAAGGTCAAGTGCTGTTTAAGTGCTTAAAGGATTTCCAAGTAAGCGAGTAAACACAAGTCGAGTCAAAAGCAGTCGTAAGTAGCGTTTAGTACTCACATAAACAACGTTCTTTCTGCACCTCCAAATTCGATACCAGTTTGCAATAAGAGGGCAAACACGAACACCCTTAGGAAGAACTTACGACCGTACTGCATATTCATCTGTGTCTTTCACCCATCGAGTAGATGTATTAGAACCGATCGCTTCAACGAGCTGCTTTAAATCTGTGTGGCCGAAAAAGTCGCGACATTCGTGCAATTTGATTGGCTAATTAAGATATTAATAAGGTTTCTAATTTGTTTTGTGGGTTGACCACGACTACCTTTTCCATTTTTTACGTGGGTGAGAGGGCAAGTGTACGCCTATGTAATTAGTTCGGAACTGTCTATACCACTGAATTATTGCCAATCAGTTCAGCAAAATCTCAAGAAGAAGGAAGAACAAATGAACTCAACACAGAAAAGAACAAAGAAATAATTAGCTGTAAAGGAGTCTACCGACGGCAAATTACCATAGGTACAACAAGTAATATCTTCTCACGAGAGTGCAAAATATTTCATAAGTATTCACAAAACAAACATCAATATGAAAATGATTTGTTTGAATTGATGTGTAGCTTTGATGTTCCGACACACGTGAGCTCCAATAAAAGAAGCGACGAGAGCGGGATCGCCGCAGGGAAATCGCTACAACGACGCAACGGCTAGTTTTGGTTCCTGGCTTTTGTGCGCATAAGGGTATCATATCTTACACCAATGAGAACCGGAAGTCATAAAGTTTGCTCTTACGGTGGAACAAAGGAAACCTGAAGTGTCTCGAGTGGAAACAAATTCGAGGCCTATTAATTGTTTCCTCAGAAGTTCTTTTCTCAGGTGCAAATTCAAAGCACCGTCTCATTAAGAAGTAATTAATCAGGTTTTACTACTCATATCTGTACTATGTTGAAGTGTAATTGCAGGAGCGCAATGGGTCACGATTCTCGCGAAACTGTTCGTAGAATTGCTGGCGCATCTTCCAGCAGGGGAGGAAGTGAACATTTTGTGACAAGTTCTAACACGCCCATTCACTGTACGTGGATAACACAGGAAATTACAATTTTTTAAGGCCTCTTGTTTTTTGACTAAGAAAACGCCGCTTATTCAATTGCCACATGGAAATTACAGTTCGAAAAAGTATAGAGCGAAGAAGCTCATGCAAAGTTCAGACGAAATCAATTAAAACATATACACTCATGTGGATTCTCATAAATATTTTCCTAAATTTTCTACCGTATAAATGATTTTAATCACAACAACAGGGAAAATTATTTTTAACTTTACGATCTACGGCGTTTATATCGTGAATATGTTTCGTGCATGAATACCTTAATAAAGCCTTAGTTCTGTCGAGGAAAGCCTTTAACTCAAAAGTGGTCCCACTAATGAAGTGTCACTCTTACCAATCACGGCCTTAAGTTTTAGCCCCTAATAAAGATAAAAAAATATCGTCAGTTGTTTACATGCAAGTACCACTTGCGGGTATGCAATTCTCAGTTAACAGATAGCCGGAATAGGTTAAAAAATTTAAACGGATATTTCAGTTTGAATTTTCCGGCCGGGAGCAGAAGTCGGCAACAGTGTATGCGTTGGTATTGCCACTGAATTCCTTAGTTATTTTGAAGAACACACATGTTCAGTGTAAAAGAGATCACTCCCGAGTGATCACTCGCTACACCAAAAGCGGTGTTAGTTCTTCCTGCAAAAGAAATGTTATAGATGAAGAGGTTTTGAATGACTTTTGAAAGTGCAAAAGCTTTGTCCCTATTTTTTCCTTTTGAAATACTCTCAAAAAATTAAGAGAATCTTCATCTTTTCATCTTTTTGTGCTCGCATAATTTCCATAAAATTTTGTACGCTTGCTCGTTGCACGCATCCGCAATATTCACTAGTATAAGTTCACAAGAACCTTTAAGTCCTCCTAAACGACTAAATTGAAGTCTACCAAAAATCATTGGTTTTGTTGACACCAGTCAGTGCCAATAGACTCTTTAACCGCTTTGAAACTTCATTAGCGTAGACATTAACACCTACTTCAATTTTGAAAAAACCGTGAAATCCTCAGAATATTACTTGATGATTAGGTTTGTAACTGTTTCTTTCCATTCTAATTAAGAATGCGGTGGAGAACATTTAAAGCAAGACCTCCACTTGGGCCTTCTGCAAACGTCGTCTTTGTCGTAAGTCCCTAGTCGGCATCTCCGCTCTCGCCCGCCATGTGAAAAATAAATTGAACAGTGGCCAAGTTTTAAAGTGGACTATGTTCTTATTTTTGTAAAACTTCCTAATTTTAAAGTTAGCACCAGGCCCTTCTCAAGAAGAAAAAAAAATGAATATTTATTATGTCTTTTTTCAACTGGTTAAAAAGTTAGGAGATTTTTTGCAGTACACGCTTCAGTTAATACTGATGGTAACAGCTTGAACAGCCAAGGTATATAATAAGAATTTCATATCTAGTCATTTCCTCGTGTTTATTCTCAGGAACCCACCATTACCAAAACAACACACAATGAATACGATTTCTTGAACACTTTGAAGTTCAAAACATGTTGTAGCTTCATTGAGAAAATTCCGGTGCCCAGCGTATTGAGTCGTCTCTTTTAGCCCACCAACAAGACTCGTTACCCTCCAAACATTTTTTATGGTTTAACCTCACACCAATGCCGGCCTACAGGGGAAGCTGTTCCCCAATATTTTAATCGTTCCGGATTTTATAGTTAGCTCTCTTAATAAACATCTCTTGGTTATGGGTCCGTCAAAATGTTGAGACATTTGTTGTGACTATTAGATTTGGTACTTTTTAATATATTATCAATTGTTAATACTGCTCAACATTCTCAATTTTTCAACCACTTTTTCTGTGTACCAGTGCTTTTAGCTTACATGGCTGCAATAGCCTTCAGTTTTGGTTGAACACGTTGTAGTCCGCGATGCAAAGTTTGTTAACGATATCGATATTTATGTAAGTGGCTCACTGCTTTTGTTTATTTATAAAGTTTAGGCAATACCTAGCAGGTATACTTGAATGCACGGGGAATAGCAGAATAAAACGTTGCTCTCGTTGCTGTTGTTAGTTTTGTTATTTTTACTGTTGTTGTTGTTGTTGTTGTTGTTCATTGCTGATGATAAGGGTACTCTTTCTATCGTCTCACCAGCTTCAAAGTCCTAGGAAGCATTGATATTATTTTACTTCTAATTAAATGTACTTAAATCGTCAGTATTCCCAGTTTGTTGTATAGTATCTAAAATCTTTTATATATGAGCAACTTTACATAATTTTGTTTAGTGTGCCGGCGTTCACAGACACAGGTTCATCTGGTTTAATATCATCAGTAAAGTTTGCTGTATTTTTTTATCGTTAATAATTTGCGTACATTGCAAGACAGTGCTCTTGGTTTTAGAAAGTGCTGCTTTGGAAAACTAATGTACTCTAATAATACTACAGATATTATTATTATTATTATTATTATTATTATTATTACTACTACTACTATCATGATGATTATGATCACTGTTATTATAGTAAAGATCTTACACACTGATTTTATAGCGTTGACAAACGGCACTAATAAATGTTTTAGTTCAGCTAAGTTCACCGTTAGACTTACATTGTTATCATAAATCGTATTCTTAGCGTCCAGAACTTGGAGAAACCGAAGTCTCTGTTGACTGATTTTTTTAAAAAAAAGTTAATAATCATTAAAATTTCGTTTGAAAGAAAATAATAATACTAATGTACATTATTTCATATGGGACAATGATCTTTGGTTTTTCAAGAAAAGAGATTTTTTAGTCACTTGGTAGTCAACGACAAGACGACGGCGCAATACTTTCGGGCATGGCAAAAATTGCACCCCAAGTGAACGCTTTTTATCTCTTACAAAATATCTTTCTTGATCTTCATACATCAGCATGCTTCACAAATTACCAACTGTTAGGAGATTAGTCACTCCCCGAGTCAAAGGTCAACGATTTTGTTATCCCAGATCTTGAAAGTTTTGCAAACACTTGATATCGGGAGACCCACACATGACCGACCGCAAAATCACCAGCCGCCGCCGTTCGGTGCTGCACAACTCCACCCAAACTACCAGCTCCGCAAAACAATACCACCCTTAATATCTAAAAAACAATCTTTCGCACTCGCGACACCAGTGAAGAAAGGAATTAGTAAGATAAAATTTAATGTTAAACTAGCGGATTTGTACTTGTGGTAACTCAAGGTGGAGTGATCAAAGCTCACTAAACAAGTTTAACTTTAAAGGCAAAATCAGCGATTATTTTTTAATACATTCTGCACGCACGTGTAAGAAGAGAAAGGAAATGATTTAAATAAGAATGTCCTTCCTACTTGCATTAAGTCCTTGTTAATAATAATCTTGTTAAGATGTTTATGAGCTGTAAACGTATAAATCGCCTTTGGCAAACGGTTATGCTCTCATAAACTTCCTGTTTTGATTAAGTTTGAAGCTTAAAAGGAACGATGAGCTATTCATTTAGTATACCACTCACTTTGGGTGAGTAGCAAATGAAAACTGTGCACTATAGTGTACAACTTTAATAGGTATTAAAGTTGAAATATTTCTCGTTTATGTAAAAGCCAAGAGACATAACAACGCATGTAGCTTTCATCTGAGAACATCAAACTCCAAATGATCAAGGAATATTATGAAAAATTTCATTCTTAGCGCAGTTGAGGAAGTGGTTGAAACCGATTGCATATTTATCACAATCTATACATAAAATAGGATCTTGATGAAATATCACAACGCGGTGATCAAAACCAACCATCATAAGATACTTAACCAGACATATCGTTTCCACATGCGGGGTGTATTTGTCTAACACTTAAGTCTAAAGTAATAACACGTTTATAGGTTAAAGGACAACAGCGAACACATAGCTTGTCACGAGTGCAAATTTAGAGCAAGTATCTCCCTGCTTGCTACGTATATGCAGTCTGTGATGGGATATCTCCGGCACACAAAGTCAAAAACTGTATGGCATTTAACGTAGGATTAACATGAAAAAGAAAAAAATATATACTTGACATTATGATGATATTAAGGTAGATCCATGAAGATAAACATAAGCATTTTTTTCCCTTAGCATGTAGTTGAGTTTTGATTATTTTCACCTCTGAGTGCGCCTTAGTATGCGACAGCTTACAAATATTAGTACGTGTAAGATAAATCACAGATTTTCAATTTTGTTGTTTTCATGTTAAATCATACAAAATAATTTTAACAATTTAAAAAGAAGTCCTTGTGGGAGTTTATCTTGTAGGTTCACATATTGTGGCGTTGGCGTTGGCCACCTGTTTGGCATTTTCCTGAGCCACTGAACTTTACAAAAGGCTTTCTTGCGCATCATGATGGATTAGTGCCAGTTCTTGCTAGATGGTGTTGCAACAACTTCTAACTTATCAATTCTTGTACTCCCAACATAAATTCTGTTTCCATGGCAACTATACAGAGGCCCAAATACACCCTATATTT